>JAAAKD020000379.1:2435819-2451169 GCA_010014825.2 Danaus melanippus
ATTAAGTTCCGCGTGGTATGAACCTGAATCAGAAAAGGATATAGAAGCTGCTGAAGACATCATACAATTCGAGGTTACTAGGATATTTATTTTGCCTCAAAAAATAATGTTTCTTTTTCCTTATTTTAAATTTTCAAATAAAGCAATAAGAAAATTTTGTGTTCTGTTATTTTTCTCAAATTTAAAAGTATAACATTTCAATTAGTTATAAAAATGTAAATGATCTTGTAAAACATAAAAAAGTGTCATTTCAATTTCAGATGGGAATTTATGCAAATCCAATATTTTCGGAAACTGGAGATTATCCATCAGTCGTGAAAGAAAGAGTAGCAGCAAAGAGTAAGGATCAAGGATTTCCAAGATCGCGATTACCACAATTGACTCCGGAAGAAGTTGATTTAATTAAAGGAAGTTTTGACTTCTTTGGATTGAATCATTATTCAACTTATATAGTTTATAGAAATGAATCAGTCTATGGACATTTTAGTTCTCCATCTTTTAATGATGATATTCAAGTATTAAGTTATCAAGAGGGTTCCTGGGATTCAGGTGCTTCATTGTGGTTGAAGGTAATATAAAGAAAGACATTCCACTATACAATTAAATTCGTATCTCAGCTTTTCTAATTTATTTAACCTTTTTAGCGTGTACCCTGGGGATTTCATAAGTTATTAACAAAAATACGAGAGGACTACAACAATCCACCAGTTTTCATCACTGAGAATGGATTCTCAACCCGAGGTGGTTTAATTGATGACGACCGCGTAAAGTATTACCGAACATACATTGATGCTATGCTCGATGCTATTGAAGATGGATCAGATATAAGAGTTTATGCAGCGTGGAGTTTGATGGATAATTTTGAATGGGTAATGGGATACAGGTACGTAATCCTTTAATTTTCTTATAAAAGTTTTCAAATTTAAAAGTTATAAATGATCTTAAATAAAAATTACTAGTTTTTATAACTTGAATAACAATATATTCATAGTGAATGTTTCGGACTGTACGAGGTGGACTACGAGAGTCCTGAACGCACCCGCACTCCTCGCAAGTCTGCTTACGTGTACAAGGAGATGCTGCGCACACGAACACTGGACTATCATTACGAACCTGATATGAGCTTGGGAATGAATGTCGATGATAAATAAACTAATTAAAATAGGACAAGAACGTGTTTACCAATTAAACAGATTAAAAAACGGTTTTTGACAATAACTGATTCTGATTACATTATATAGTGTCACTTTATAGACAAATAACATAAAACAAACCTATTGACGTGTGCCAAATCTTTAACAGAACTATAATTGATCAAGGTACTCAAAGTTTCTTTTAAAATTTTCAATAAACGCAAGTGGTTGAGACTTTTGTCTCAGGCCTGGCCATCTCCTCTGACCGAACCTAATTGGACATCAGGCCATGGAACAAAGGAATTAATAACACTGTTTTCCAGCCCGTATCGTCAATACGCCTACTTTTCCGCCATCACGTGCATTGAAGTTGGAGTAGTGAACTCAGAATGTATGATAATATTTGACCCTTTTTTCGCATCACCAGCTCAGTGCTCAGTCATCACACCTATATTTATTTTGTTTAATAAATTTTCAGTAAAGTCTAAGGTAATAATAAATTTTATGTTTAAATAATATAAAAATTATAATTTCTACTTTTTATTCTTTTTGTTTCCTTATCTCAATTTTGGTTACACTTACTAACACAGAAACCTTGTATAATAAAAATTACCAGACAAGTTACTTTTCCCAGATGTTTTAATTTAATATGGTCAATACTGGAACCTATGCACCAGGCAGAGTGTAAATCATTTACTTATAGAGCTTTCAAATAATAACATTATTTGAAACTATGGCAGAACTAACATATTAATAACACTAGTGTAACCTTAACTTTGGTATTAACTATTAAAACAATGATTTATCGGTATATTTACTAAGTTTAAAAAGTATGAATTTTATTATTGAACGGCTAAAGGGATATAACAATATATGTAAAACACTTCTCTTAACTCATTCCAGGTTCCCTCTCATCCCAAAAATGTCAAGATGTCAAACAAACAAAAAAATTTACAGTATATGAATTCTTTAAGGCGAGTGCTTAAAGTCCTAATAATTCTGATAACAAATATTAACTAAACCTTTTAATTAATTTTTATAACTAAATCAAACCTGATAATTAAATCCACTGTCTTATTAATGATATTTTTACTTCCTCTGTTTTCACACTGCTGTTTTTAAATTTGTTATTTTACGGTACGTTTACAAACCTTAAAAATCCTTTTCACCAACGAAGTTCATTTGTTTATTAGAAGAAAATGTAATTATGATGAGTTAATTTACATTTGTATAACGAATTTTTTTCCCGCTAACAGAAATTCTCAGTTTTTTTATGCTAAAGGGTTTAACCGAGCAGACGGCTTCCCTGATGGAGGTAGTAGCGACGTCCATGAACATCCGCAACATAGTTTTGCGGATGTGGTTCCACCCTTAATTTGGGAAGGGAGAGAAGAAAACGTAACTAGCCTGCCTATGCTCGAGCTCCAGTAACTTGACCATTCCTAGGCTCTACCACTTCAAAAACTGTTTACACTCTTTATAGTCACATATTTCACCTAACCAAAAATTTAGATTGGAATGTTTATTCATGAAAACTGTCATTAAGGTATATATAATATGCTCCCATTAAGAGTTGTTGTATTACGAATACTATATTATAATTACGATAAACAAAGATTAACGAGGATTATGAATTTGGTAACAATATTCATGGTATTTAAACATTATTTAGGCGACCATCTAATAGCAAAATTATATGACCATGTAATTGCATTATTATTATACTTATATAAAATTTTCTCTTAAAAAATATCTCTGACATTAATATTATATTTACAATTTTGATGTTCATTGCTAGAAAATATTTGAAGGAAAATAAACGTGTTTAACAAAAGGTACTTAAATTAACAAAATGGCAAATTGTCGGTACGATTGTCCGACTAAAATAATTGTTAAAATTGCAGGAAAAAACTCTCTTTCGGACACTAAAAATATCTATTTCAAAATTACCAAAACAAAAAGACTGAACTTGCTTTTAAAAAACAAATCAAATATAGTTATGAACTAAATATATTCTTCGTCGCCGCTTGCAATACTTATTAAATTGTTTAGTCCCAATTACAGCATGTCCCTAGAATTGTTTGAATTTGATGATTTTTCTCTACTAGTTATCATTTCAGACCATACGACTTAGTGACAGTAGATTAAATGTAAATCTGATCCTTGTTTATTTTGCGCAAACTAATGATTCGTTGTCAACTGTTTTCAACTAATGACAGATAACACTATTTGCTGTATCTGAGAAATAGTAACTTTAAAATTAAATAAAATTTAAATGAAGTTTAACATGAAAAAAGTAACATAGCAAAAACAGCTGTAGTAAAACGCGTCGAAGAGGAAATCCCTGTATACAGTCCACATTAGCGAATACGTAATACTCGAATGACGAACATTAGACAAAAAATTGGCTCCTAAATACCTTAATTATACTACTTTATAATGTATTCTTGACACTAAAAACAAGTTAAAACGCATCATCATCGTCAGTCTATAAGAGCTCACTACTGAACAAAGGCCTCTTCTCACATGAAGAAGATTTTAGCATTATTAACCGCATTAATCACAACGCTAGCTCAAGACAGATGTCCAGGTTTTCCTACGATGTCTATTCTTCACCGTCTGTCAGTGGCGACTAAATACTCTTAAAAAGTACATGTCTCGGAAAAACCACATTGGTACTTGCCAGGTTTCGATCCCGCTCTTTCATACATGAGAGGCGGGCCTTTAACCTCTAGGCCACCACGACCTTTCAAGTTAGAACACGAATATTCTGTAATTCCTTCTACAGTAGTTGGTGCAAAGCGATAATGTTAATCCTAGTGAGGTTGTTAAAAAATTACTTTTTCCTTATTTAAATATCTTTTACATAAACTTATGTATCTCTAAATTATATATTTGTGTCCGAAAATTATCAACGGATCAAAAAAAAATGTTAAAGATTAAAAAGTTATATCAAAAAGTAAATTTAAAGCAAATTATATATTTGTCTTGAATATTCAATATTCATCAATCATTATGGTTAACTCTTTGTTTGACCTTCAAATTTATTTCTGACACATGTTTTAAAACACATTAAGTGGGTTTTATGTAATTTTTATTACTTGTTGCATTTATGGCACTTGATAAGCACAAAGTGAACACAAAGTAAGAATAATCATAACTTTAAATGAAAAGACGTTGCTGGTTTTGGAAATTACGATTAAATTAATAAAAATCATTTTTAATTAAAATTTAAAACCGTTTTTCACAATATTATATTAAGGATAATTGTTTTGTTATGCAGATTTGTAAATTTAATATTCTAATGTACGGATAACTCCTCCTCTAGAATCGAAGTTAAGAAATCAAGAATAAACTGACTTCATATCGTTTTCAATAAACAAAGTGATAATGTCACTTCAGCCAGCGGTGTCAAGTGGATATGTTGCGTGTCATGAGATTAGTGTGAGTTTTTTAAGATCTACTTTATTAGGAAGGTTATCATATTACATATTTTATACATTAGCAAAATGCTGGCTGATAAAAATTAAAACAAATCTTTAAGAAATTGGCGAATTGTCAATAAAAATTAAATGTACGCTGTCGATAAAAAAAAATTCGTCAACAACAAAATTATAATATTTAATTTTATCGTTCTTTTTTGTTTTACATATTATTATTAACATACAACACATGGTGACTCTTTATCACTGAAATTTACTTCAGAAGTTGCAAGAAATGGGAAGGTGGGCTAATCTTTATATATTTTATTGGTTTATCGATTATTCAAGGGTAGTTTTTAAATTGTTTGGTGACAATATGGTTAAGTATTGGATAACTATCAATGAACCTCGAGAAGTTTGTGCTCAGGGTTACGAATTAGCATATATGGTAGCTCTTCTAAATATTTCAGGATATGTTGGATACCTATGTAACAAAAATGTACTATTATGTCATACTAACGTCTATTATTTGTATAAATATGAATTTCGTAAAGCCCAGGGCTGCCCAGAAAATTGTGTTGAATCTGCAAAATCATTCTACAATTTGAGGTACTTTTATATTAGAATAATTTTTCAATTTCAAAATTATACATTAATATGGTCTTTTACGATTCTAGACTTTTATTATTTAAAAGTACTCTTAGAGGAAAATCTCTAAAATTCTTAACAAAAACCTATAGAAATAAAAATTAAAAAAACCTGAACAGGTTTTTGATTATATTAACTTATCAACCTATAGAAAATATATTTTACTAGCATACCGAAAAAGCTGTACCTCCAATTAGGTTTTGTTACGAAATGATTTCAAAATGTTTAGTACAGAAGAAACACATTACTTTATTTTTAATCACGACACTGTTTCTTGCAAGCATAGATACATACTTAAATACGTATACATAATGTAGTATAATTAGTTAGTTAGAGTGAGATAATTATATATTTTTTTAATTGATGAACACAAAAAAGAAAGCAGGATTCTAAGTTCAATATCGTTAAGAGAAATTTTTCAGAATAAAAGTAAAGTAGCAATTAATACTTGCTGCTAGTCGTACAAATGGTTCATTTCATTAATTAATGTTTAAATATGAAACTAACATAATTATAAATGTTGCAATGCACGTGAATTGTTGTTCAAACATAAGTAATAAATGATCAAATTGTATATTTATAATAATTATTGAAAGTAACAGTATCATATTTTATATTTAAAGTATTTTTTTGTTACTGACGAGAGCTGTTTCATTATATAGTTGTAAAATATAATGCGCTATATTAATACTTAGAGATAAAAATAAGATAAAACCAATTCATATCATAAAAGATATGAAATACAAAAAGTGAATTGATAGTGTCACATTAGTCAACATTGTTAAGTGATGATGGTCGGAGTGGTCAGGTTGGTGTGAGTTTGGAAGTCTTTAGTTGTTAACGCTCAAAAAAAATAATAAATAAATACTCTTACTAATTATCAGAAGGACGAAAGACATGAAGTCAAATTATATTCATGATGATGATCATTTTAAAGCAATTTTTTTTTCGACTTCATCAAACAAATTTATAAGAATTTAAATAATGTTTTTAACATATAATAAAATACATTTTTATACAATTGGTGTTTATCCAATTTTTATCTTTATAGTTGTCTGGCACCAATTTTAGTTGGACATGTTGTTAACACAAAATTTCGTAATGAATCAAGGACATTACCGCCTCACCTACTTTTCGGAGCTGCTACAGCGGCGTACCAAATAGAAGGGGCTTGGAACGAGGACGGTAACTGCCATAATATAAGATATTTAAATCATATTATTATAAAAGCTATTTCCCCAAATTTAGGTCTGCTCTTAGTTGGTTAATATGTATATGTATATTGCTCTTTGTTACATGTCAACAGGAAATGATTTATTCATGCACAGAGCCAAAATAAAACTATTGAATGGAATTATTTAGATAGATAGCCATAGGGTAAAAACTTTCTTGAGCGAGAATAGAAGAGGTTCTGAATGTAGGATTTTTTTCCCCTTCCAGTACTGTAGTGGGGACAATTAAATCTATTACTGAGTACTCGTGATCAATGTTCCAATAATATAACGATTATGACCTAACTATTATTATAATGTCATATAAACTTATTAGTTTACTTTATTATTACTTTCATGATAACTTATTAGTCACATAAAGAAAAATATGAGAATTATGTCATCATTAATTGAAAATAAAATAACTAAATATACCTACTTAAAGAATATTGGGGATTCAAACTTTTTTATAAATTTTCGATAAGATTTTTTATAGCGAAAGACATAGGAAGTATAGACAGATATTACTTCTTACAAACATACAATTGAAATTTCAGGTAAATCTGAAAGTATATGGGATCGCGTCACACACATGAAACCTTGTGTTATAGCAAATTGTGATACAGGCGACGTCGCCGACGATTCCTATCATCAATACGAGCGTGACGTGGAAATGATGCGGGAACTAGGCCTCGACTTTTACAGGTTCTCTCTCTCCTGGAGTAGAATATTACCAACGAGCTTTCCAGATAAAATTAATGAAAAAGGAGTGCAATATTATAATAATTTGATAAATGAAATGCTCAAACACAACATACAACCCATGGTGACTCTTTGTCACTTTGATATACCTCAGAAATTGCAAGATCTAGGAGGGTGGATCAACCCTTATATAGTTGAATGGTTTACCGATTATTCAAGGATAGTTTTTGAATTGTTTGGTGATAGGGTTAAGTATTGGATAACTATCAATGAACCTCGAGAAGTTTGTCAGGGATACGGAATGCAAACTATAGCACCACTTTTGAATTATTCTGGATATACTGACTACATATGTGCTAAAAACATACTTTTAGCTCATGCCAATGCCTATCATTTGTATAATGATGAATTTCGTAAAGTTCAGGGAGGTCAGATCGGTATAACATTAAGCGCACAATGGTATGAACCTAAATCAGAAAATGAAGTGGAATCTGCAGATGACTTACTACAATTTGAGGTAATTTTGTTGACACTTATATTATTTTTTATAATCAGAATTACAAATATTTAATTACGTATATCAACATAAAATATTACTTTCACTTGCCGTTTAAAAGACCATTTTAGTGGAAACTTTCGTTTTGTTTTTATGTTATGTGTAAAAAACAACAAAAACATCAAAACGACTACATCTAATTCACTGCCCAAGAAATACAAAAAAAGAAACCCAGTCAAAATCTATAGAATGACTAACTAATTTTAATAAAATTTTGTAGGTGGGTATTTATGCCAATCCAATATTTTCAAAAATGGGCGATTTCCCATCAGTCGTTAAGGAAAAAGTAGCGGCAAAGAGTCAATTGCAAGGGTTTCCACGGTCGCGGCTACCAGAATTAACACCTGAAGAAATTGATTTTATTAAAGGAAGTTCTGACTTCTTTGGATTGAACCATTATACTACATTTTTAACTTATGGATTAAAGTTTCCATTAGAATATCCTACATTTTATTACGCTGATATTGAAGCCATACCTTATCAACCTGATGATTGGAATTCAAGTTTTTCAAAATGGTTGAAGGTAAACGAAAACATTTCACTCCTAGATAACTTTCAATGACCAGATTCTATTACATCTTTTTCTGTTTTAGGTAGTACCCTGGGGATTTTATAAGATCCTAACTAAAATACGAGAGGAATACAATAATCCACCGGTTTTTATTACTGAAAATGGTTACGCATCTCCTCGTGGTTTAATAGACGATAACCGCATCAACTTCTATAGATCATACATGAGTGCTATGCTCGATGCTATAGAAGATGGAAGTGACGTTAGGGCATACACTGCATGGAGTTTGATGGATAATTTCGAATGGATGAGTGGATACCGGTATGTTAAAAAAAATATTCCGATATCAAACGTAGAAAAAGTTTGAAGTGCATTGGAAAAATAATAAAATATATTTTAGTGAATGTTTTGGCCTGTACGAGGTGGATTACGAGAGTCCTGAACGCACCCGCACTCCTCGCAAGTCTGCTTACGTATACAAGGAGATGCTGCGAACACGAATATTGGACTATCATTATGAACCTGATATGAGCTTGGGAATGAATATCGATGTTAAATAAATAAAATAAAAATTTATTTATATTATTTATAATATTTTATTTTTTATTTATTATAACTATCCCAATTTATTTTCTTGTGCTCCAAGTCAGTTGATCATCGTCTTTCAATTCTGTCAAAAATCATAATATTATTTGTAATGTTTTGGTTTGAGGAAAAACAAAACAGCAAATTTGACTGGCCAAATAACACATTTTTAATGGATTCTAGATATGTGTTACATATTATCACTTATGAATATCATAATTTTGACATTTGGTACTAGTGAAATAATATCGACGCAAATACTTTCACTGTACGGCACCCCCATTCCTTGACAAAAAGAGCCAAATATCTAGGGGTCACCTGGATATATATTTTATTTTTAACCCCCACATTAGGATAGTCAAAAATAGATCAGCAGCACATCTTAGGTCGCCTGTACACACCGATCTGCAGTAAAAGTAAGTTGTCCCTTAGAAATAAAGTCACACTTTACAAGACCTGCATACTTCATGTTATGTCGTACGCAAACGCGAACTTCGCCCACGCCCGTCCCTCAGCCATTAACAAACTGCAAGTGCTGCAAAAAAGATTCATGCACATAGCCACAGGCGCACCCTGGTACATCAGGAATTCAGATCTCCATAGGGACCTCCAACTTCCTTAAAGATATTAAAGAGATTTTTCCGTTCATTCCATCCGAATCCGTTAATAGTCAAAGCGTGTGACTATTCCCCGTCACCCAACTCCCCGATAGGCAAGAGGCATTCTAAAGACGTCCTCTTAGACCGTGACGACAAAACAACAGACAATACAGACACGACCCCCAATACACAAATCCACATTAACACACACACCGCCATCGCCGGCGAAAGCGAAGTCCTGCTTCATACACGTCGCTCCGGCGTTCCGCCGTCGGGGGAAGTCATGTAATCTATCACCCGATTCAATCCTTCACTCCAACGATGTCCTAAGCCGAGGTCCGGCCTCTTAGAGGCACCCTTGGGACGGGCGTATACCTTCGGGCCCAAATTCAATCGGGTTGATCCCATCGGGCCACCCATCTCTCTCGGTGACGCTGTCAAAGCCATTAGAGCTAACAGCTACAGACAATTCGAACCAAAAAGACGCAAATACTTCATCGATTATTTTTATCATAAATGCCAATACGTTTCGCCATAAAATTTGTTTTCGTAAGTATTTTTTTTTAAGTCAGTGGTGGCCTCGTGGTTAAAAGGACCGCCTCTCATGCTAGATCATGTATGAGGGCACGGGTTCGATCCTGGCAAGTACCAATGTGATTTTTCCGAGTCATATGTACTTTCTGAGAGTATTTAGACACCACTGACATACGGTGAAGGAAAACATTGTAAGTTTGAAATCACAAACCCGTCTTGAGCAAGCGTGGTGATTAATGCTCAAACCTTCTCCATGTGAGAACAGGCCTGTGCTCAGCAGTGGGCTCTGATAGGCTTTAATTTATTATTATTTTTAAGTAAATTTTAGATATATATCAGAACTCCCTTAAGCCCATTCCAAACATAACACGCTCAGTCCCACATAACCGACTTAATGACCACAGTAAAATCCAGTCAGAAAAAAGGGATTGCAGGGCAACTGGATATTTCACTAATAGTGTGAAACCAATGTGAAACCAGCTCAAATAAAAAGTACAATCAACCGACTAAAATTAAGATGTTATCCGTTCATTTTTGTTTTCATATAAGAAAAAAAATATTTTGTAAGTGTTTTTTTAATGTGGGGGTTAATGTCGGAACCATCATAGGAAACTCATATCTAGTGCAATATGTACCAGCCGATTCAAACGGTTGATGACAAATGTCAAATAACAGTTTTGGAACATTGCGTTTAATTTCGAAACACAAAGATAAACAAAAACAGTTTTCTAAATTTAACCCCATTAAAGGAAATCCATTGTAATGAAAGTAAAATAGGGCAATGTTTGATCCTTAATGACGAGGACTCTTTTTTATTATTCCACCAATGATATTGTTATTGTGATGAGTTAGTTTCACCCTTAATTTCTTAAACTTAAAATTTCGACTAACATAACTATCTTCACCTGCAGTTTATAAGTGTAAATTGTAAGTCGAAAATTTGTTTGGTTTGGGATTTGTTTGAACATATTTTCTTATAATATTTGTACATTTTGTAACTTAAGCACTTTTGAAACCGAATGAGTATAGAGATAACAGCATCTAATTCACCTGATTCAAAGATAAAAACGAACAAAAAGACACATTTCATAATAAATATCAAAAATAAACAGTAAAATGATAATATCACTTCAGTTAGAGTTATTACGTGAAGATGTACGGAGTGGTGAGATTAGCGTGAGTTTGTTTTTTTTAATTTTTTACAGAATTGTCATACATTTTCTATGCATCAAACATAAATTCCTAAAATATAAAAAAGATTCATAAAGATAAAAAACACAAATGCGCAGATAAGATGTCTTATATATGTATACCGTTGATAATAATACAAATAATTTCCTCTCAATTTTAAAATCCAATGTCCACAAAAATAATTATACAGGTTCTTTACACATACTAATTAAATTGCATATATATTTACATAAGTTTAAAACCATGACGACACTATATGACAATTTTTTTTACATAATAATATCCTGTTTATTTGTTTTTTTTGTAGCTTTCTAGCCTCAATTTTATCTGGACATGCTGAAAGCACAAAAACCTTTCGAAATGAATCAAGGAAATTCCCTGATCACTTGCTGTTTGGTGCTGCTACTGCGGCGTATCAGGTAGAAGGGGCTTGGAATGAAGACGGTAACTGCTCGAAAATTCAAGATTGATATTAGATTTACTGTTATAGCATTTATTAACGACTTTCAAAGCCTGTCTTTGAAGGTTGGGGATTAAATAAAATCTGCTAGATGGATAATGCTCAGGCTATCCAATTTGAAATATTGAACAGTAAAAAATATTCCTAGAATAGAAAACTTCTGTGCACGAAATTGCTGCTGAAAACAAGGAGACGAAGAACATCAACAAAAATAGATGTCACATATTTATAATTTGAATATTATTTTTCAGGCAAATCTGAAAGTATATGGGATCGCGTCACACACATGGAACCTTGTGTTATAGCAAACTGTGACACAGGCGACGTCGCCGACGATTCTTATCATCAGTATGAGCGTGACGTGGAAATGATAAGGGAGCTGGGACTCGACTTTTACAGGTTCTCTCTCTCCTGGACAAGAATATTACCAACGAGCTTTCCAGACCAAATTAATGAAAAAGGAGTACAATATTATAATAATTTGATTAATGAGATGCTCAAATACAACATAAAACCCATGGTGACTCTTTATCACTTTGATTTACCTCAGAAGTTGCAAGATCTGGGAGGGTGGACAAACCCTTATATAGTTAATTGGTTTACCGATTATTCAAGGGTAGTTTTTAAACTGTTTGGTGATAGGGTTAAGTATTGGATAACTATTAACGAACCTCGAGAAGTTTGTGGTCAGGGTTATGGAATGCAAACTATGGCACCAC
This sequence comes from Danaus melanippus, assembly GCA_010014825.2. NCBI lineage: Eukaryota > Metazoa > Arthropoda > Insecta > Lepidoptera > Nymphalidae > Danaus > Danaus melanippus. The sequence continues at coordinate 2,448,091 of JAAAKD020000379.1, forward strand.
TTTTAAATTATTCTGGATATGCTGATTACATATGTGCCAAAAACATAATTTTGGCTCATGCCAATGCCTATCATTTGTATAATAATGAATTTCGTGGAGGCCAGGGAGGTCAAATAGGTATAAGTCTCAGTGCTCATTGGTACGAACCTGAGTCAGAAAACGAAGTTGAATCCGCAGAAGTTTTTCGACAATTTGAGGTAATATAAGTTAGTTATACTTGAAAAACTTTTTTTCTATCAATGTTACAGAGTTTTGTTGCATTAAGTACCATTTCATGTTACTTTGTGATGTTATTCTTTTCTTTGAGTTTTTCTGCTCAAAAGACTTCTTTTAAGCCTATTTATATTTTTTCTAAGCTTTTCCCTTCAAGAAATTATTTAACTAATTAAACATCATTAAAAATAATATATCTATTTTACTTGCTAAAAAAAATAAGCCCTGCCAATCAGTTGTCATCGGTAATTTCATAAAATTTTGTAGGTGGGTATTTATGCCAATCCAATATTTTCAACAATGGGCGATTTCCCGTCAGTCGTTAAGGAAAAAGTAGCGGCAAAGAGTCAATTGCAAGGGTTTCCACGATCCCGACTACCAGAATTAACACCTGAAGAAATTGATTTTATTAAAGGAAGTTCTGACTTCTTTGGATTGAACCATTATACTACATTTTTAACTTATGGAATAAAGTTTCCAAAAAAATATCCTACATTTTATTATGCAGATATCGAAGCCTTACCTTATCAACCCGATGAATGGGCCTCAAGTTTTTCGAAATGGATGAAAGTAAACGAAGACATCTCACTTCTAGGTATCTTTCATTAACCAAATTCTATTACATATTACTTCTACTGTTTTAGGTAGTACCCTGGGGATTTTATAAAATGCTAACTAAAATACGAGTGGAATATAATAATCCACCGGTATTTGTTACTGAAAATGGTTACGCATCTCCTCTTGGTCTGATAGACGATGACCGCATCAACTTCTATAGATTATACATGAGTGCTATGCTCGACGCTATTGAAGATGGAAGTGACGTTAGGGTATACACTGCATGGAGTTTGATGGACAATTTGGAATGGATGAGTGGATACTCGTATGTTCTCAAATTATTTAGACAGCAGTTTAAAGGCCATTTAAATAATACTAACTAATATTTCAGTGAACATTTTGGCCTGTACGAGGTGGACTTCGAGAGTCCTGAACGCACCCGCACTCCTCGTAAGTCTGCTTACGTCTACAAGGAGATGCTGCGAACACGAACACTGGACTATCATTATGAACCTGATATGAGCTTGGGAATTAATGTCGATGATAACTAAATAAAATATAATATTTGAAAATATAACAGAATGATAAACAGATTTTTAACAATTATTATTGTCTGATTTCTTTAATTCTTTGGTTGCTATAATTTATTTACCAAAATTCGAAGACTATTATCCACATTTCACAGAAAACACAATATTTCAATGATTCTTACACAATTTATTGTAAACAATAACTAAACATCACCTCCCAATTCTATCTACATAGCTTTAGTTTTAGTGATCCATATTTGAAATTTCAAAACTCTTTGTAAATTCATATTATATGATGTTTTTCTTATGAAATAAGAATGCTTAAGGTTTTTATTTCTAATATCAGCAAAGGAAATAAAGCTTAATAATCAATAAAAATGTTAAAGAAGATATTATTAAATAGAAAAAAGTTTTTGGTGTAGTCCTTGCGCTAATGCTAGTTACCTCCTGAGATGAGTAAGCGGTGTCACAGGGTGGAGCGCGATTGACAAGAAGCATATCAGATAAGTTACCAGATATACATAGGTATATCTCCAAATGACGAAGGTAAAATTTTCCTTACTTAATCTGTGTAAATTTTTACATTATATGTATATTAGAAATGTCCTGAGAAAACACAATTAGTAATTTTACTTATTTTTCTTCATTTTTTTTATTGTCATTTAAATGAAGTGTGGAAGAGATTGTGCAATTCTCCCATAAAACACTTACGTAATCAATATTTCTGAGAGGCATGGCCAGACAAGATACTAAAGGGTATTTTTTTAAGTCTGAACTGTCACATCTGATTAGAAATTATTTATAAGTAATCATGGACCGGTGAGACATTTCGTTTAGTCAGTTACTATTATGTACCAAATCGAGAATTGGATAATTAAAGTAAGAAATTTTATGTTTAATATAAGCTTTCGTTTTAAAACTCATTTTTTGCATTGTAAAACTTTTTATAAAAATATTGTAATAGTAAAGCATGATCATTTAACGAAAATTAGTTTTTCGATGGTTACCTAATTAACCTGAAGCTTTTTTTTTCTAAAATAAGGCTTGTACACAAAATATAGTATTCTTTGACTTTACATTAAACTAAGTAAGAATAAATAACAGATCAAAACACACATTATGAATACCCATAAAGTTTAGGTAATTTTTTTAAAAATAGCAAAAAGAAGAAGATTTTTCTATGAACTTAATAAGTTCATTGTAATGCGAAAGTAATGTAACTTCAAAAACAAATGAAACCTCAAATCACTTGATATTTAATATTTATCTACGTATTATTATTTAAATAACCAAAAAAAATCGACTGATATGAGACCTAGATAAACATAGAAAAGAATATTTAAGTATAAGATAAAAGCAAAATGGTATTCGGATTCAGTAGGAGGTGTGAAACGAAAACGCTAGGTGCGATGAGTTTAATGTGAGTTATTCTTAAAACTGTGATAAAAACCAACCGATGTTTATGTGACAGTTTATTTTATTTATTAGTAGTTTTGGTGTTGTTAGTAAAAAAATACTATTTAATAAAAGTGAGCGGAATAGTGGTTGATTTTTTGTGGTAATGTACCCGATCAAGTGAATCAAAAATATTTGTAAGTTGCGAGTTCTAACAGCTGTGATATTCTTATAAATGACATTTAAATTTCAATTTTTTTTTTTCTCCAACTAATTTTAATTCAGAAGCGATGATAAATTGGTGAAATTTCCTTTATGCCAAGAATATATGTGAGTTTCAAAAACTATTGTGGCATATGAATGTCAGAGTTTTAAAGATCTTT
>JAAAKD020000379.1:2655714-2665879 GCA_010014825.2 Danaus melanippus
ATTTTTAAAAGAAAATAACATACATGAATCGATGAAATATTGAATCAAATGATAAACTCTACCTCTTGAAGATTTTCCATCAAAGTTATAATATAATTTTTCTGATAGAAATGACTAAAGAAAAACTGTTTCCTCTACAATACTGTAGTGGATACAGTTAATGAATGACGAAATTTATATTATAAGATCTTAATTGTAGCATTATTAATTATTACTAATTATTAATCAAGCTGTTGTTAATAACGTTTAATGTTATTTTATAGATTTTTTTTTCATATTATACTCCCGAGAACGTTAGCAAGAAGCTCAATAACCTTATGATGCTCGCTGACCCAACGGTCATGGCATTAAGCTATGCCTGGCTCTGCCGCGGCCTAACTTTTGATGGGTGACCGAATAAAGTTTACCAAAGACAAAACCTCAGTCCTAGCTTAATATGCTCACAGAAAAGTTCATTTACATTTCTTTCTTTAAGCCCAATAATTATTGGTCCTGATCCTTGTCTGGTATTAACCCTCATTTAAATTAAAAATCATACAAGCTATATCTACAACACGTATTTCAAACAGCGTGTATACCACACCACCAAGCTAATATAAAAAAAAACCTAAAACGCATTTAACTTAATGGCATCATTATTTACCTACCCTACTTTTTGTTTTAAATTCATAAACATAATGTAGCCGTATGTTTCAATTACATATGTACATAAATATACATATATATGTATAGTCTGAACAGCATTGTCGTCAGAGAATACAGGGAAGCAATTCCAGCCCTAACGGCGATGAATACAAGAGAGGTTGACTCCTAGCTATGTAGCACGAAATTTAATCTACCCCCGTCTGCCACCCGACGCCCTCCCTCCCTACACACCTACATACTATATGTCTGTTATAAAAATTATTTATTCATATCAACCGTGCTTTTAATGGATATTTCAAACGTTAATGAACGTTATATGAAGAAGTTTGCTTTTTACTGTTACCATGTGAACGTCAAAACAGCCTCGATGCAAGATACGATGTAGTGCCTAGGTACGATACGACACGGTGTTTGTATTATATAGGTAGGTAGGTTCTAGACAGACCTACAGTACACAGGAACTGGCAGCGAGACAGTATATCGTTGAACAATGAATAAAACGAACAATTTGAATATGTTTAACATCTTATCAACAAAATGATCACTTCTTAGTAAGTACTTTTATCGTACAATTGGTGTTAGTTTCTTTAATTTCATAAAATTAACCTAACATTAATATATATCGCGTCAAGCGATAATCATTATTAGCCAGTTATTTACATACATTGTGTGTAGCTAAATATTAGAAGTAAAATATTATTATCCCCTAAATATCGGAATTTTTCATATGGCAACACTTTTAATGCAATCAATAATTTTTACTTACTTATTTAATGAAAACAGAATTTTTTGATTGTATATCTAGAAAAAATGGAACAGACGGTATATAGTCATATAGCAAGCGATACAGTACATACAATAAAAGGTAGGTACGTACGTACTTCATATTGAAGTATTCAATCGAAGTAAATATATTGTTATATACAATAAGATGTTAATCACGTAATTCCTAAATGTCACAGAAAGAAGAGAAGAAAGATAGTGAAATAAAAATATTAAAAATTAAATAAAATATAACCACATCAGTTCATTATACTCTTTCTTATTTGTGAATTGCGACGTAAATAATATATTGTATACACATTTATTGTAATAATCTGTAGATTTAACATGTTCTGTATAAATTACAGGCGAGAGCGAGAAAGCCCTATGCCAGCGTCGCTTTCGCCCTCTGCGAAAGCCTCCTGAAAATATCTATTGATTATCATATACATGCCGCTTGGTACGTATAGCCTCGCCCTATATTATGTCTACCACAGAGTGCCAATTTATTTGAAGAACGCTTATATTCTGAAGTAAGTAGACTATCCAAGTAATTAGTCGTGATATTTAAGGTCCTTTCATAATGAAACTGTTTTATAAAGATGAAATAAATTTGTATTAGAAAGACGTAGAGCTTTAAATGACTCGTGTTATATCGTCGCAGATATAATACGTTCTTATCTCGCCGCTTTGTAAGTCAAACTAATAATAACGTTTCTTAAAATAGTTTATAACATATGTACGTAGATTACCTTGAGTGACGAAACTCTATTTTTATTAGGAATCCATGCGTTTCGCTTGTTCGCCGGTACCTTGCTTAGTTCGTACTGTATAATGACATGCGAGTAGTTGTTTGTAATCTTGCTCGTAAACTATATAAAAATGAAATAACCTTGGATAAGAATTACGACTCTGATATTATTTAGAAACGACTCCGTTTCTATTTTTTATTATTATTATTATTTATATAATTAACTCACTAGGACTCATTATAAATTTTATTATTCATTTTTTTTTACGCACACAGATAATTGTTATTGGAATAGTTAATAGAAGTTGATTAAAACCTGCTTAGTTAAATTAAAACTAAGATATAGTGATCAATATTCTAACTCTATACTTAATATAGGAATGTATTAAAAAATATTATGATTATTACTAGAAAATTTGAGATAATAATATAAATACCTTTTTCAGTCTGTGAATAGATTTTTTGCAATTATATTTAAAAATATTATAGTATTATAGTTGGTAAATGAAAAAAAATTGCTGTTAATTTCTCTGAACGAAAATTTGATAGTAACGAATAATTTTAAACGTTTAAAATTATATTATAAAATGTATGGAAAACTACAATTGTCCATAAGACGGCAGAAGATTTGTTAGACTAATACCAAATCTTCAGTTAGACGAAATAAATAAGTTTTTAATAATTTACTACATTTCATTCAACGTATTTGATTCAATTTATTTAGAGTTCTTGAAATCGAAATGTTGAAAAATTGGCATGCAATTAAGGCTTATATTGAAAGTTCCATGATTCGTTGAAGACTAACGGACTGGCAATATTTGTTAAAAGTTAAACAGTCTAGGGTCAAGGCAAGCTTTTGGTCGTGACATTTATACGTCAAAGTTATACCTTACAACAAATTCAAAATTGTTTCATAGATAAAAAAAATGCACGCGATAGAAACGCAATTACTTTATCGATCGACAATGTTCCTTCCATGTTACGTATAAAGTTTTTATTACAAAATAATTACAATAGAAAAAACTCCCTTTATATGTTAACTATGTAGATAATCAATAACATTGTAGAATTATGTCACAAAATTGAGAATAATTCTCTAAGCTATTTACGAGCTATCCTACGATTAGTGAAATAAGTAAATTTAGAAAACAAGACAGCATTTTTTATGGTTTCTACCTAAATAATTAGTTCCTTTTATCATTTTAATAAATATTTAATAACCTCCACTCCAAAAACGCTATATGCTGCTTGTTATTAATTAATGAGCCTCTGTGTTTAGCGAGGGCGGGGTGTAAGAAAAGTGACACGGTATGAAAATGTTCCTACATTCATAGTATATTATGTAGAAAGGCAAAAAAATTGCACATATTATAAATAAAAATATACATCTTTTTGAATAACAAGCAATCCTGTTAAAATAAAACAATTTTTGATGTAAAAAAGCTGCCAGACCCAATCTTAATGATTTGTTTATCTGTGTAAATTGTCTTGTCATTTGCTGTTCGTAATTCATCTATCACAATTTAAATATTGATTTGATGACAAGGATTTAATAAAATAAGGAAACTTATCTTTCTTTCATTGATTTATCAGATAACATGACTCCTTGGTAATGATAACATTTTTATTTTTAATAATTTGAAACGGTTTTTTTAAAAATTTTGACACATTTAAAAATTGGAAACGGTTTAAAATTTTAAGTCTAAACATTTACGTATTAGATAAAATTTTGTAACAGAATTATTTATTCTTTGATAAGACCTTATCCAAAATCTATGCGAGATAATTTATCTTTGGCTTAATAGCTTATATTTAAATTTGGGAGAAGAATTATTATCAGAGCGTAATTTTATGAATATTGAATAAGACCGATGAAAGTAACTACAGATGGTTCTTGCAGAGTTTAACGATACAGTTATTTGTGGCCGTCTGCCAAAAAAAATATGTATGTATATAACATTCATGATATGACGTAGACGAGCTCCGACCAACGACAGAGACCTGTCGAGTTGGCTTGAGAGCAAGGGATTGTGAACTCCGAAGAATGATTCACCTTCTTTAAGGCAAGGCCAATAGATATCATCACATTATAAGGAAATAATACAACATTAAACAATTCTCTCAATATATATATATATATGTTATCCAACGAACGGTCCTTGATATTTATTTCAAAATCTTCTCTCCCACCTTTCAGTTGTGTTATGATTAAGAGTTTTAAAAACATAAAATATTCATAGAGCAATTGTTACCCATACAACATTCTCGATCCATTTAAGTGTAATGAAAGTCATTTTACTATAAATAAATAATATTAATAATGTATTTGGGTAATGGAATTTTTCAATGTAAAGCTGATATTATTTCTACTGTCGAGAGACACAGCGCTTGCGCGCTCGACGGGTGAGCGCGGTGCGGAGGGTCGCAAGGCCGGGTGGAGGGGGCGGGGGGAGGTAACGTCACGTCGAACCATACAAGCTATACCCAGCTAAATTCAGAAGGCCCCAGACAGTAACCAGTCACATAGAGTTAGTCGCCTTTTACACTTTCCAGTATGCAAACTTGCCTGCGTCGCCCAAGAGTCGTTCAACACGATTACGCGAGTGGCAACGGCTTGTTAGATGTGGTAAAAGTGAGCTCTCTCCGAGTGTTTTAATTGTGTTGACTTTACAGCTAAAAATATTTTAATCGATCGTTTGGTGTAATTTATTTCGTGAAAGACTACTAGCTGAATAAAATATTTAATTAGAAGGAATATTTGTGGTATTGCTATCAAAATAAAACAGATAATAATAAATAAAGAACAATACGGCGCGTCATTGCAACGGGAGTGTAATAAAAGACCTTATTGCCTTGAATATTGTTGCCATATTTGACAGTGTGTTTAAGTGATAACCAAATTAATAAAAATTATGATTCCTCGAAATGAATATTATCTGATGACGACGGAACAAGAATGATCAGAATTATTAAGACGATGGAACAAAATGGACTGGAGATTTCGAAGATACATGTATACAAATGCAGGTGAATCTCGCTGAGGCCACAGACTTTTGAAACAGGTACCGGTTTTGTATTATCATTTTGTTTGATTTATAATGCTGCTGCGTTCAAACCCAACGTACCCTGCACCCGTCCTAACAAATAAAAGAAAATTTTCATTCCATCGACACTATTTTGAGACTTTCATTTACAATACATATAGTTATAATTAAAAATGAAAGAAATAATATTATATAAGTATAATGTATATTTGATTTACAGAAATCATGGACAGCAAACAAATTGAATCAGTTCAAAAATCAGAGGAATCACTAATCCCTAGTGATAAACCATCGATGGAAGAAAGTATAGGGAATTGTTTACCTGTGATAAGAGACGACAAAAATAGTGATAGTGACGTTAATAGTGAAGACCTCAGCAATAATGTTGAACAAGATAACATAAACTCTCAGTTTTATGAGAGTAGTGATAGTAAACTAGATTATGCTGTAAAGATGGATGATAATGATACTTTAAGTGACATTGATGACATTAAAACAGATACCGCTTCCGCTGACAGTGAGGACTCGGCCTTAGGAAGTCTTCCACCAGACTCGGCCCTTACTGACAGGGAAGAAGATGCACAGGACAGATCAGATGGAAGTGACTCTGGACTCGGTTCGGAGACCACAGATGAACGGAAGTTACCTGGATTTAACCTCCAATGTAATAACGAAGAAAGCAGAAATACGCGAGATCAAGTAAAATTTGACCCTACCTCGGACAGCGATAAAGTTGAAGAGGATAAAAATACTGAGACCTCAATCAAAAAACCCCAGAAAAGCAATCTTAAAAGAAAACCTGATTTTGAGAGCAATAATGAACCCGAAATGAAGAAACAAAAAAATAATATTCATTTTAATAATATAACTGTTTATTACTTTCCAAGGACACAAGGTTTTACGTGTGTCCCATCTCAAGGTGGCTCTACATTGGGAATGGAATGGGAACATAGCCACGTTCAGACATTTACGTTAACCGAACATGCACTCGAACAAAAAAGATTACACAGACAAGTTTTACAGCAGTTAAAAAGTGAGCGCCATAATTTACAAGGAGTTTCCTTGTCATCCAGTGAGGACAGCGACACCGAGGAGGAAGCAAGTGATATATCCGAATCAGAGTTAGACTTAGATAGTTATTATTTCTTACAGCCAGTCCCTACCAGACAAAGAAGAGCTTTGCTGCGAGCGGCTGGCGTCCGAAAAATCGAGGGTTATGAAAAAGATGAATGTAGGGACATAAGGACGTCTCGTGAATTTTGTGGTTGTGCTTGTAAAGGTGTTTGCAATCCAGAAAACTGTCTTTGCAGTATTTCTGGTATAAAATGTCAAGTTGATAGATTAAACTTTCCATGCGGCTGTACAAGAGATGGATGTGGTAACGAGACTGGCCGAATAGAATTCAACCCCATGAGAGTGAGAACTCACTTTATAAATACCTTAATGAGATTAGGCCTAGAAAAGAAAAATGAAGAGGCTCAGGAGGCAGTAAAACGTAAATGGGCGGAAGCGCATATTTCGTCGACATCTGTTATAGATTCGTCTTATGAAAAAGAAAATTGTCATATCCAAGGTAATAATGTGACTTCCAATACTAATTCAACCCCCCGAATAGGTATAGAATCTTGCATTAGCCCAGGTTTCACTGGTATTCATCATAACATGAACAGTATACCTTGTAATAATCAAACTGATGCATCATATAATTTTAGAAATGACCAAACAGATCCTAGAAATATAAAGTCCAATAACATGATGAATTTTCATGATGAGTCCAATCATGGAAATCATGATTATACCTCAAACATACTCCAAGGAAAAGGTCCACCTTACTCATCAACAATGATGAATTTCAATATGTCGCATAACATGCAAAGATATCCTGATCTCAACTATCCTTATGACCAACAACATTCAGACGGACATCTCTTTAAGGGAATTAATAGTTATCCAGCATCTACTTTTGAAGAGTTTGCTCACAACTCTCAGATGACAATGCTGAATCATTATGGCCATATGTACGTCCCTGAGTACTTACACAAACCTAGTACAAGTATGCAGGAACACAATATGCAGTATCACATGATGCAACAAAACCATTATGATATGTATAAAAACCCAGAAAATATAAATATGGACAACAAGACAGATGCTCATTACACTACTTTATTATCAATGCCATATCAACAAAGCAATAAATTACAAACCATAGAAAATGATGAGAATTGGTTTAGTCACAATACTCTTTTCAATTTAGACCACTCAGTGCAAGTTACTGAAGAAGTCCCCATTGAACACTCAGAAGTCACACCAACATTAGTGGAAAGTGAAGTAAGTGATGCCACAGAGAATTTTGGAGAACTCATTAAAAAAACTATGGTAGAATCTGTTACAGTGTAGTCAAATAAATTGTTATCTTTTAACTCTTACAATAAATTATCATGTTACTAAGTTTTTATTATATTAATTGGAAACTTATGTTGATTTCTAACTTTTAAATTAATATGAATTAAAAATGCTATATTACTAACATTATATTTATTTAATAAAAGAAGGTGACGTTTATGAGTCTTAACACAGTTATTTGTTGTAATGCTCTCTTATATATACTTCCAGATATCATGAAACTTATTATGCTCTAGCAAAGAACTGGCTTCGTAACTATTAATTAACAGTAATCCTTCGATTATGCTACTACTGCTACTACTATAAATGCAGAGATAGCCACTGGTCACAAATCCACAGGTTGTTTTATGTTTCTTACACAATCGATTACGCAAAAACCGCCAAATTGTTTTAACTAAATTGTTAAAACAAGAACGTAGTTGCTATATTTATTAAAATAACCCAGGGCATCGACTGCTAAGCTCTTTAAAAGTACAGCATAAATGAAAACGAAAATTATATGTATTATATATACATATAAATATATGTTTTAATAATTAAACAACTTACAGCTCAAACAGTAGATATATATTAACAATTATTTGCACAATATAAAGTTGATAAATTTTCATAATTTAAGTTTTATTCACACTAAGGTGGTCATGAACAAAATTCAAATTGATTATTTTATTTCCTGTAAAAGTTTTAAATATATACTATGTTTAATATTTATTAGCCATTGTTGACACGAATGACGTAAAAATCCTTGAACTATAACGAATGGAATTTAAAAGTATACTCGAAAAACGCAAAGCTTAGCGCATTATGCTTAGAGTAAAAAAATCGTTAATGTTACAAATACCATATTCAATATTATTAACTTTTAAAAATGAAAATTTTTCGTTTTGATGATTTTTACTATGGTAAGTATGATTTTAAATTTACTAATATTATAAGCGGCGAAGGAGTATATGATTATGATCTAACTGATCAGTTTTTAATCAGAATCTTTTAGGGTGAGTTTTTTATTAACAAAATGAATGTTAATCAAAAGTTAATCGACCACACTTATTGTATTATTTTATTTAGCAATATTGAGATTATTTCTTAAAAAAGCTGCGTAATATTTTTTTAAATCCGAGAATAAACGAAACATTTTTATATAACTAGTAATGTCGTTATTCATAAGTAAAGAAATAATTACAAGACATTTTCTTTTTGAAGAATCCTTAAATAGGAGTAACTCTCTACCTACTTACAGTATAGAAATTATTTAGGAAAAAAAAATTGAAAGTATTTTCGGAAAACAGCACTTTGATACAAATATATATATATACATATATCTTTTTATCCATATGCCAGCTAGATGAGAAATCTATTTTAATATAGTTTTTTTTAATGTAAATATGACTTAAGATTCTTGTGTAAAGTAATGTAAATTAAACGAGAAGAAACGTTATAAAAAGTAAAGAATTTGTGAAAAATATATAAATATATAAACAGGATTGGGTTTATTATACACATTTTTTTAATGTGGTATAAATCCCGTTTATATTTAAATAAAATAATACAATACTAATGTTTTTACCTATTAAAATAATCTTAGAAGATTTAGCATAACTTGGTGTTAACATCTTTTATTCCTTATGAATATTTGTTTCCCACTTATCAGAATTACAAACCTTATTTTTTGTACTTCATTAGGAAATGTGATTTTTTGTGACCACCCTTTTATGTACTAATTTTTGGATGGTACCTTAAGCACAGTTCAGAATGCATGGACTGTAAATGGCAAAAAAATAATTAGAGGGAAAGATATATTTAATAAAATTAAAGGTAACTTATTATATCCATTATTCCAAAATGTTCTACTTTACTTGTTAACAAAAGTAAGTTAGTCAATAGCCAGAGATGTTATTCGTCATTTCCAAGTCATTAAACAATGGAGCTAAAGATAAAAAGATGAACATTTTCAAAATAATTTATTGTCTATAATTGAATACAATGTAAAATACTTTTTCATAGTACAATAATATTCATATTATCTAACAGATTACAAAATATATAAAAATGATCATGTTAATTTCCAGACTTTAATTGACTTATCATCACTAGCCGTTGTAAGGGTTTTCGAGGCTGCATCATAATGAATGGACCTGATCAGATCTGAAATTAAAATACATAATAATAATTAAAGCAAGTTATACTTTCTGTTTACATTAAGCTATGATTGTCCATAGTATAAACTATTACTAGTTAGTATGAAGACAGTATCAAGACATTTAAGTATAAGATTTAAACAAACACAAATTTACATTTATTATACTAGAACACACACACACACAGACAGAATCTCACATATATACACGCACACATATTCAAATTACACAAAACTTCTCAAATCTAGTACCTTGATGAGCGTCATACTCCCCCAGCTGTCTCACAGCGAGCATGTCCATCTGCAGCAGCAGCCCCGCCCCGCCCGCCCACAGCAGGTCACCGTCCGAGCACACCGCCCTCAGCGTTGACGACACCTGCTTCTCGAACACCTGGACATCATTATATAACATACAACGAT
>JAAAKD020000379.1:2844397-2904757 GCA_010014825.2 Danaus melanippus
ATTTCTTTTTGTTACTCTACATTTCAACGGATATATACAGATATATACAACCAATATCATTGTGAAATACGATATATATTCAAGAAATATACAACATATGTTTTATTTCCTTCTATAATATTCAAGATATTGACATTTATAAAGTGACGTTTCAATAGAATGTTCACTTTGATATATCTTGCATTATGAATAAATAAAAATGTAATATCAGTAGGAAATATTATGAAGAAACCACAAAGCGATCTGACTTAAAAAATGTTTTATGCCAATCAGACAAAGATTCAAAAACTTTTCACATTGTGTATCGATATGATGTGGCCATTATAACTAATGTTGTGACTTGTTTTGAGCTTACTCTGTGAGCTCCTAAGGCACTAAATTAATTATTCAAGCTTGTTAGAATACAGTCAGGGCTGATTGACAGGCAATTTAGATCCGAATAGTAAGTAACTGCGGTGCTCAACAACCCCTTAGAGAAAATTTGCTTTACCTCTTCGAAATGTCACCTCAATGTCAGGAGTAATCAAATTGGGTCTATGGTATAAGATATCCAGTCTTGAATTACATTATTTTTACTTATTCTGCCTACTTTATTGTAATTTAATAATGAAAGAAATATATCATTTATTTTTAATCCAATGAAGCTGTAAAAATACGCGAAAAAGAATATAATTTTTATATTTATCTTTCATATAAGCTTATCTTCACAATGGTAAAATAGTTTTAGGGAAACCTAAGACTTGCAACGTTTTTAGTACAACGTACAAGTAATTCTCCAATACATAATCTCTTTTCTTAGTCACTTAATACTGAAGGTGAGATTTGTAAAGAAAAAAAGTCATCTAACTCTCTAGGTATTAACAAATTTTATTAATTATTTTATTGGGTCCGATAACAAAAACTTAAATTAAAAGCAAAAGAAGTAATAACCGCATCATCTGCAAACTCGACCACTGTTAAATAGAAATTGAGAATTTTGTTATCAGCCTTAGAAGTTTCCTTGTGTCTTCTGTTAAATCTTTGAAACTCTGGAAATAATTGAAGTTTGTTTTGTTGGGAAGTTGTTTGAATTCTTCAGATATTTCTTTAAAATATCTTTTAAAATAGTTCTTACATAAAATGTTACAAACGAATACAACCTCCGAAAGATTCTTCTAAAAGGGATGAACTAAATGTATTGAATCTTTTATTTTTATTTCAAGTTATAGTCCAGTAGTCCGTGAGTGAGATACCAACCGTTAGAAATGCAATCCCGTCGAGAAAATCGACGACCAGCTCAATAGTTACCCTTTTCAATATCACAACGCAGAAAGCAATACTAAAGACGTAAAAAGAATAAAAATATTGCGGATGAAACAGTAAAATTCCTTTCATCTTTATTATTTTTCTCATCTATATCGAATCCAATGTTAAAGTTACTACAGATACATTTAGTTAAAGCAATTAAGTTACTTGATACTGGCCCACATAGTGTTGTCTGGCAAATCCCCAAACATTGCGAGGTCTCGCGAGACACAGGAACACAAAATACCGCCAACTCAATATTTGTGCACCATTAACTTTAATGGAAAGCGACGACAACGCTGTTTCTAATTTATTTTGGTCGTTGTGTACCAATGACGATCATATTACTGTAACTCGATATTGGAGTAATATTTAAAAAGGTTTCTGATTTTGCCTAGAATATACGTGATTAATCAATTCTCTACATTGTATTCTAAAGAAAACAAAGTGAGCGTTCTTAATTTTTCAGGATCTGTATTAGAAATTTTCTACTTCCATATGAGTACTTAAGAATACAATTTCAACGACGCGAATTCATCCGTTAAAAAAATTAATAAACTGAATTCAGGTGATCCTGCAAACCATACTTAAATACTTAGGGTAAAGTTGTTGAAATAGACCTGTAGATATGAGCATACAGCGAGATACTCGTTACCTCACTCGAAGAGTAACAAAAAAAACAAAGAGAAAAGTATATCTATCAAGTAAGCTTTGAAATACACGTAGTAAGCGATAAACATTATCATTTAAATAAGGACACTCGAAAAATCTTAGATGTCATTAGCAAAATATTTCCGCATTCATGAAGTTAAGAATTCTTCACCCAATCACCATTCAAATTAAGTTTATTATTAAAAAAATCACAATTCAATTACCAATAATGATAATGTTGTCCTTACTGAAAAATTCATAGTAGTATTAAAAAGATACGAATGTCGTGTTAGGACTGAAAGTTTATGTATAAATGATTACACAATTATATTAGGATATATAAATATACTTGAAGCTGCGGTAAAATAAGAGATTATATATCCCTTATAATACTATACTACATAACCCTTATATTATACACAACAAAAAAGCTACATTGTGAATGAACCCGACGCTCTAATCTTCTCTTTAATTTATGCATGATGAGATTTTGGTGATTAGATTATATTTTACATTTGAACGCAGCAAAAACAATGTGCTCTGAATATAATGTTGCAAGTTAATGCAATCAAGAGACTAAATTCAATGTTCTTTGTAATTCTCAACAATGTAATTAGTTCCAAACAAATAAAACCTTTGTGTTTACAAAGTTTCAAGAGAATATTATTACATAGCGTAAATGGCATAGGAAATATAATATACCATAATTTGTTTTATAGAAATAAAATTTCTCTCAAACAAAGCTATCTTTTGCGAAAGTAAAATATTGTATCAAATAAATTAAATAGTATAAAATACTTTATTTACATACATTCTTGGTGTACAATACCAAAAATAATTTTAAGAATATTCGTTCATTTAATATTCAGTTAAATATATTAGTTCTTGTTCAAAATTAAATTTTGTTAATTTGTGTCTAGTGCAAAAAAATATTCTTCAGATATATTTATATAACTTGTTTATTCTATTACGCTTTTCGTTTAAAAAAAGTCTTATCACCGATGACTGTCGATGACGGAGATGTTTAGAATTACAGTAATTCATAAAATACATCGCATATTCGGTCTATAAATGCAATTTCATAAAGTACACAAGTCTAGAAGGCACTACGGTTTCAATCTCAAACACAAACCGGTTATGTAAATTGATAGCATTAACTTTATCACGTTACATCCCCCAGCCTAAGTCGCCCTCGGGGTAATATCGTGAGAGATTCGGCGATTCCTCGGAAATTGAAACGAAGGATTTAAACCTAATATGGAAGGAAATGAAATCACATCCAACGAGTACAAAGACTTTCTACAACATTAGCTTTGGAATTGGCCATTCACATAATGAGCACCGAAACACTAAAGTATTCGAGTGT
This sequence comes from Danaus melanippus, assembly GCA_010014825.2. Taxonomy (NCBI): domain Eukaryota; kingdom Metazoa; phylum Arthropoda; class Insecta; order Lepidoptera; family Nymphalidae; genus Danaus; species Danaus melanippus. The sequence goes on from JAAAKD020000379.1 coordinate 2,847,699, forward strand.
TGAACTGAATCATTATTCGTAAATCTCCCGTGTTGTTATCTCTTTACGTTTATCACATTATATTTTATTGTTTTTTATATTTATTGTTAATATAAAATTCATTTAATACTTTCATAACATGTAAACATAGAACTATCTTATCATTAGCTTTTCTTTCAGTTTGCCATCTCTTAAACTATCTCGCAATCTAGCTAAGATAAAATGAATAAAATAAAGGTTTAGCATTTTTCATTCCCCTGTAGCAGTTGGATTTATTTTGAAACGTGTCTTTCCCTGTATCGTACTGTTAAAATATTCCTTGATAATTATAGCATTTAGAAGAAAATTTTCACTTTTTTAATTCGTAGTTCCTTACATAATTTTATTTATATAATACAATTTAATTCTGTTGACTGTACTGATAAAACCATGGCCTCGTTAGTCGTCCTAACTTAGCTGACACTTGACGTCAACCGAAGCGATGGATGCAAACAACATATATGTACGTAATTGCTGTCAAATGGACTCACGTCAGCGTGGCTTGGATTCAAGGAAATTGAGAAATAAAAATGAATATAATGCGGAAACAAGGTAAGCTTAGATCAATAATCCGATTACGGTAAATTGTATAAAGAAAATACTCATAAAATACGTATAAAATGTCGTCTGTTATAATTGAAATTATTTACTACACCTCCGCGTTTAAATAACTAGATCGATTTTCATATTTAGCGAAACGTAAAATGAAACATATAACATGCCTATAAATCTTACTTATTACTTTATTATATTTCTAGTTAGGCTATATTTAGATGTAGTAATCAAAAGTAGTGCAACAGTATTGTTGCATGACATCATCTACCTATTTTTAGAAACCCAATATTTCCAATATTCAAGAAGTGTTCGAATAAAAGAAATTATAGGTACATATTTATTATTTATTCTACATTGACTGTATTGCTGACGAGAAGCATTTTATCAAAAGTGACGCTGATTGACAGACACTCGTATTTTGTAAATTTACATTCATAAATATTTTCCACAACATCTTGAACATTCATTTCGGAGTATTTTTATTTACGGTTAATTTTATATAAAAAAGTGAATAAGAATAAGGATACATACAAAATAAAAACACTATATCCATATAAATACTTTACTTATTTCATTTGCTTTTTCTTACATTACAAACAATGATTATTTCTAAAACAATAATACAAAAATAACTTAAATTTAAAGTTAATGTATTTAAAAGACTTAATGAAATATTTAACTGAAAACATTTAAATAATTGACACAAACAGAACTCGAATGCGACAACTAGTATATGCTGTCCCAATCGCTTTACTAATTAATTCCTCTAGCCGTCGACTCTAGTATCTAGAATTAGTTTTCAATAGATCTAAACTGATTTCTAGCTTCTAGCAATAGTAAAAAAATCCCTCCTACCTTTGCCAAAATGCTGTTCAGATACAATCGTCAATATAACTTCAATACTATTCTACTTTATGGATGATATCCTCAATCGCCCTATACTCTCTATCTATGATTCCGCTTTATTACTTGAACCCTTTTTAAATATCAATATTGTCAGTAAATTAAAAAGTAACTAAAAAGTAAAATCATTAAAAAGAACATATGAAAATCATGCTCAGCTGCTTGAAAAGATTTTCACAGTGAATTTTTATGAAATTATTTCAGCTCATAAAATTTAATACGCTCATTCGCTTTGAATACATCATCCGGGGTTATTACCGTCCTAAATCATAACTGCCATGATGGATATCCGCAAATACAAACAATGCTTCAATATGAAATGAAATTTTGGTGCATGTGGGTCAACAAGGTTATGTGATTTTATGGTGAAATGTAAATTACAGTTTCATGGAGCCAATAAACCACTACGGTTTATTTGAACTTCGTTTTTTTATGTCCAACGTTCGTCAGCTCTTTAAACTTTAAAATGAATTCGTTTTATATATTTTTTTAATCTGACGAGTAATATGAACTATTTGCATAGCTTTATGAACGGCCAAATTGAATTTCAAAATGTACACATGCGATGAAACAATTTAATGGGTATCACACTTTTTTGTTTATAAATTTACCCTTCAACATTTGAAACAAGCTAACTTTATTATATTTATCTCCGAATACAACAACTCTAACTACCAACTTGTTTAAATAATTAGCGTATATATTATTTACTTTTATAAACACAACGTTGAAAGTAAATACACTGACCATCAAACGTAATAAAAGTGAAAAACGCCTTTATCTATGAGTAGCCTTTACATTTTTCCTGAAACCACAGCTTTCAAACTTTAAGCTAATTTTGCTTTGAATATTTTCCCACTTGGCAACTTCAGGTCGAAACTCTTTAATTACTCTGGAAAATGACGTTAACAAAGGTGGAGCCGATCGTGCCTCTGAATTAATGTACTGTAATAAGTCTAACAGAGGCTCGGCTCTAACATCTTAGCTATGATTAATAGGGCCACTTAATAATAAATTCTGACAGGGTTATTTTAAGCTACCTATATAGGCATGACGAATTTTTTGACTTACATGTTTTATATATACCATAAATCTTGTATCTTCCATATCTAGAAAATATTTTCAATGTGGAAATAATATATTTATGTTAATAATTACAATTAAGTAACATTACATTTAAGTCCGTGGTGGCCTAGTGGTTAAAAGGCCCGTCTCTCATGCACAAGGGCGCGGGTTCGATCCTGGCAAGTACCAATGTGATTTATCCGAGTCATATGTACTTTCTAAGACTATTTAGACATTACTGATTAATGCATTCTCAAAGAGGGTTGATGTCAGGCAGGCGGCCTGTCGTAAAAACAATTAGCCAAAACTATTCACAACATGTAAGGCAGACCCTGGCTAAAGCTGGGAAATTGCCAGGTAGAAGAAGAAGTTATTATAATGATTACAATAACCCTTAGGTAATATTACCTAGAGTCTCAGAAATACAAAAATGCTTCTCTCGATCGATAAGACACACCTTGTCTCTACATATACATCGCTGTAATAAAGGCCGCACCTCATCTCACATCCCCTAATAAACGAAAAGTAATCCAGACGTTATGGATTGAAGTGTTGGAAGCCCATTAATTGGATATATCTTGTATTTCACTACCCCAAAGATATCATATGATGTTTTCCTTAATGTTAAAATGGACAAATCAGTCATTAGTCATAGACTTTGTTCGCTTTAAATACGAGCAAAGTTATGAATAAGTCCCCAAATCATTTTCTAAGTACAGCCGCATATTATATAATCATTTCCTTAATAAAAATATAATCAATATCTCTGAATAAAAGAAGTAAACAATAATCTCTAATAAAAAAAAATCAAAACCTTTTCGGAAATTGGTTCAGCATTAAAATTCCAAAAATATAAAAGGAGCTCGTAAGTCGGGGCAAAATTGAAAAAAGCTTTCAACGCTATTTTATATTCGCTTTAGCCAATGAAATGATTTTATGGTCGTTTACAAAATAAACGATTCACAACAAAACAGGTTAGGGTGGAATCTCTCATAAAGTCATGTAAATATAAATATATATTTCCACAACACTAACCTACCTCAGATATTGGTATCCCTTTATCCACATGTACAGCTTTTATTATTACAAAATATTAAAGCATGTGATCTTTCCAATAAGGAAAAATAATATAAATGTTACTATAATAATGTTTATTCTTCTCAATATATCTTTATTTTATTATTTTACTTACTCAATGATTTATAAATTACAAACAAATCTTTAGTTGATAAATATTTTTAGTAACTGGTAACTATATAACTATGTTTAATTACTTTTTACTCAAACGTCCTTCAGGGTCCCATAGGAACCTTTTCAGACTGTGTTTTATTACACACTTACGTAGTCGTTAAAACAAAAATACATCACACACGTACTTATTTCCGCATTAATAATATTAGCAGTAGAATTTTGCTCAAAATTACATTTTAGTTTATATTAAAATGTAATCCTGTTCTGTGCTTTGATCGTCTATTAATCTCAAAAAGCCCGGAGCTAAGACAAGTTGTCGTTTAATAAATGATCTCGCCGTCCTCTTTACAAATTTTGCTTCAAACCTAACCCTCGTCCATTTGTTATTCACATAGATAGAAAATATCAAAATTTATAACCAACTAAAAAAAATATTATATATGGCTTTATGTATTTATGTCATATCAATAGATTTCAGAATTAAGCTATATTATTAACCATCGATTATTTTTTTAAAGACAGTTAGTAGTAAATAGTTTTGAAGTTATCAATATTTCCTACATCAATATCTATGGAATCTTTGTACTGTATGAGTGTTTTTTACAGTCTTATACTGTGATGTATACAAAAAAAAATAAAAGGAACATGCTCTAAGTAAAGTCTAAGACTGTTTTTAAGTGTCTTCCAAGCTCAGTTAGTTTTCCTTAGTCTCGTACTGAATTATAAAGCATTTTTAGACACCGTTGTGAAAACAATAGCAATTTAAGTATTATAATAACAGAAGAATTTATAAATTAAGAGATAATTATTATCAAGTGAATAAATAGATTAAAAAAAATCATCCTGTACCAAATAAATTGTAATAAAATAAAAATTCAAAAGAAATAGTAGGTTAAGTTAGTGTGTTATTGTTTTCGAAATCACTACGGTAATAAGTTTGACTAATAGATTTTAGATGAAAATGGAAAATAGTATATTTCAATAAAAACAAGATCAGTACAATTCTGAGGCTTTATTAAATACTTTATTTTATAGTTAAAACGTATAAAATATAATAAGATTATGGAAATAACGTTATATTTAGTGCTGCTCTTTCACCACTATCGACTACTATTTATTTTCTTCAGAATAACTTAAAACATGTTACTTATTTATTTCTAAGTAACTCGTGATGACTATACAAAGTTTATCGCCACACCCATCGCCACAAAATATAAGGTCATTATCATTATTATCTCTTCGGACAATCTCCACTAATAATATTAAAAGCATTCGGCTATTAGTAATGATAATGAGGATTAATTGATTCGTTAAAATGAATTATAACGTAAAATGGAAAGTTGAAAGAGGAATTTGTATACCAAAAGAAAATCTCCTGTTAGAGCTTTTTCAACGCTCTAAATTCTTTTCTGTCTACAACCTCCGGCAAAATTTCTTTGATAAATATGACGTCATCAGTAAATAATATCTGTTGCCAGTGCTCATGTTGAACAAAATACAATACTATCTTTGTCGTTCCTATGTAACATTAATATTATAAATGGAATGGGATATTCGTTTTTAAAGCGTTAGCAAAATCCATTTTTTTGTTCTAACCATTTTAGGAAAGAAATTTACTCTTTATTTTCAGTAAAGAAGAGCAGATAAAAAACATTTCATCTATTGCAAGATCGGCACATCGGTATTTTTTGTACCAATAGAAATCTTTCTGAAGCCGATAAATTTTCGTGATAAGCGTTTTAGGGTCAGTTGCCCTTTCGTTTCAAATATATTCGGTACAGCAAAAAATACTTACGCATACCGAGTATTATGCCTCGTTCCAATTCGTTTTAGGGGAACATTTTTCATTTACCGAAGATGACATGGTAGTTATTTTAGAAGGACCATTGATTGATATAAATTTGGTTCTATAGAAACAGAAAACTTTGAAATCGTAAAATAATAAAAAAGAACACAAAAACCTTTCTCCCACATTTTTTTTTTCAAAATAATGTTTCGTGTCTGTCTCACGAAATGTATTACTTTTTTAGACACATAAATGTAGATTTTTTTTATAAGAAGTGGCATCTTTAAAGTAAGGGGATCCTTTGTCAATATTTACCGTCTCTGTAAGTGGACCCGAATTGTTGAGGAGTTTGTTATTCAGTTCTCTTATAATTAACCTTGGAATTTAATTTCGTTATTAAAATAAGTAAGAATATTTAAGCTAAAGATAAATATTTTATAATTATAAGAAAACCTACGTATTTCAATATAAAAATAATGAACCAACTTTGTTATAAATTCAAAGTATATTTAAATAATTTAATTAAGTGTAAATAAAATATTACCTTATTTTAAACAAAGCTTGATAAGGCATTAAAAACAGTCTCAATAAAATATTTTTTTTTATGGATACATGAATAATATTATTTCATTTCTTTATAATTTAGAACTACAAATAATTCAATTTTGAAACATAAAGAAAGAAATAAAATAATAACTTAAAATTTTATATAACATGCACTTTATTAATTAAATTTGGAACGGACAAAATCATTTGCATATTTTACATAACAAATATTGTACCGATTGATTATTGTGAATCGTTTAAAATCTTATTAATTATTTATAAGTTAAATGAGGTTTAATTACGGAAATAATAATGGTACAATTCAATAGTAGTGTTGCCCAAAATCGATCTTGATCTTGCAGTCTTGGTTTTGGTATTGCAAAAATGCAAGATTGCAATATTGCAAAAATGCAAGAATTAGACCAAGACCGGGTAATTTTAGCAAGACTAAGGCTAAGACGTACTGTGCCTGATTTAAGCTAGAACTAGACCAAGCCTGCAAGACTCTTGCGTCTTGCAGTAAGGACTGAGGATAATTTCAGGGAGTAAGAGATCAGGGTATACGCTTAGGGGCTATATGAGAAGCAAAAAATATATGATTGTTTATGGAAATTTGGATTATGCCAATTACGAACACTAGCTACCATAAATAAACGTACCTAGTGAATAAAAATATATATTAAAAGAAAAAAGTGTGCATCCCTAGTTATGATCATCGGCATTGTGTGCGATAGTAAGCGGTGCCTTGTCAGCATCATCAAAGGTCGGGAGTACCCGACCCGACTTAAGTCAGTAGACTTCTCATAGAAATTCGGAAGTACAAGATCAAGATATACGCGAATATCATTTTACACTGTTTGATTAGGTAGGCCGCCACAGAGTACAAATGTTCGAAAGAATAAAATGAGTTTTCGGGTGCTTAGAATGACCAGGAATACACTATGCTGATTTGTTCGGTGTTGTTTTAAAACACAAAGTCCCCCATTTAATAAATATTGTAGAGACTTTTAATACACTTCAAACTTGTAAGACTTCAAACCTGTAAAAAAAATCTATAATAGTAAACAAATAATATAAAAAGCGTGATATGAAATTTATGTACTGTTAAGGAGCCCGAATATAATAATATATAAGAGAACTGTTTAAATAAATAAATTGATATATTGACTGTTGCATCACAATATATTTTTGCAAATATTCATTTACATGTATAATACAGTCAAGTACTTTAAAAAACAGTCAAGTTAATGCCATTAATTTGTTTTCTTTATGTTTAAACCATGTTTTAGTACATTGAAAATTATTAAATGTAAACGTTTATTAAAAAACAGACCGACTCCTTGGGACACAGTTGATAGCTCAGTTTGTTAGTTAGAGCATCTTCAATGATCACTTAGTTCGTGAGTTCAAACCCCAACCGGTGTCAGTTGATTTTTTTGTTTGTATTCTTCATGAAATATTTAGACAATTATTTATTTGGTTGCTCTTTACCATGGCTATGTTAATTCAAGCTCAAAATGTTACTCTGTTGCGTTGTTCTAATATCTAAAGCAATGTTTAATAAATAGCGACAGGCTAATAGGTAATTGCAAGACTTACGAGACTCTTGCTGCGAGAACGAGACCAAGACCAAGAACAAAACTGGGAGTGCTAGACCAAGACCAGGTGTGTTGATGCAAGACCAAGACCAAGAGTGGCCAAGTCTCGTCTTGTTCTTTTCTTGCATTTGGACAACACTATTCGATAGTATTTGTTCACTCTCGGACACAAAAAAAAAATCAGGATTATAGTGCATATTTTGTGTGGCTATTTATGTGTGTGTTTGGAATAAACTACTCGTAAAGATGAACTATTTCAACTTCCACAGCTTGAACGAAATATATTCATCTTTTGTTCACCGCTCATATTTCAAATTTTATTAAATTATATTAATAAAATATTTACCTACTGGGATCTTATTTCAGTATTAAATGAACTTGTATAATAAAGGCTTATCAGAATTTTGTTTACAGCCTTTTAATCCGATCGTTTATTAATGTTTTCCCTTTCATTTTCTTGCCGGGGCCTTTCATCGTCATATCAATTTACCAAAGTTTAAACGAGTAATCGTTTTGAAAAATATAAAGATAATGTAGCCTCTAAAAATTCAACAACAGATAAATTTATACTTATTTATTATATATAATTTGAAAACAAAAATTATTAGAATTACACAATGGACCATGCGTAAGCAGAATAAGTTATTTTCATCCTAATATTCACTAATTTCTTTTGTACTCAATAATAAATACTACAACAAATAATGACAACACACTTTCTTGATAGCAATTTATATTATCCTCATATAATAATAATGTATCGTTAGTTCAACGAGTTGTTGTCATTAATAGAATTACTCGACCGATATTTTATCGGCAAATACAGAATAAACATATATTAATAAACATAGAAAATGATGTACAAATATTTATTTATGTATGACTAATATTGTGAAAAAAACCTTAAAATAATTAATTAATTTCTTCAGAATAAACTCTTTTCATGTTACAGGAATATTTATTTTGTATGATAAATATTTCTGTATTAAATTTTGTTTCTCTATTTGTTTCTGTAAAGTTCAATACCATACGTATATGTCGCTGAAATAAATCTTTCTTCTCAACCGATAGATTATATAAAAGTGAATACATATATATATATTTCATGACACAGATAGATCTATTATTTACTTGCAACCTTAACTATAAATATCGTTGCTATTGAATATTGATTCAAAACAAAAATATAGGTCACTCATCTTAAATTCATACCCCAATGACGTTCATCTGAGCCAGTGTGAGAAACAACGAAATTCAAGCCAAAAATACATATTTTATAACTCCTCAAACACACGTTTTCCAGTTCCAGAAATAGAATTTAAATCTATAAAGATTTAAATAAAAAAATTAGAGTCAGTATAAAGTGAAAATAATTATAAGAATGACTGCATATTCTCAAGTCTAATTCCTTGATACAATTTAACAAGAGGTTTATGAAACTTATTATTATGAATACTATCAAATCGTTGTTTATTATAGTTTTGATAGCGATCACAATCAATCAATGAAATCAACAAGTAACAAGAATGCCGAAACCCAAAAAAATGTTCATTGGAATTGAGAATCAATTATTTTAAGTCTCTTAAAAACTTATAGATATATGCTTATGTAATACTTCAAAATAAATTTTATACAGCAAAATAAATACGAAAAATATAAAAATATACGAGTCCATATCTAGAGCAGCAATATCGTAATTTAAATAGCTGGAAATATATTTTCCCAGCACTCACAGCTTTCATTCACTTCAAAAAGCTGTGCGGTATTCATTTTATACAGCAGCCTTTAATTTGTAAAAACATTTTAAGTTGAATAGATTCAGAGCAACCATTGAGGTTTACGTTTTCAATGAAAATCACTGTTTTTATATTCGAACATACAATTCTGATAAAAACATCTGCAAATAGGGATGTCACTGACTTCAACTGTCCACAATATTCACAAACTTATTATTTCTCTCAGTTGTGGTTTCTGTAAACTTCGTCTGCGAATTCGGAATACATTATGGACTCCTGTATTATTGTTATATTTTTACTATAATTCTTTGTATTTAATACCTACATATATTCGAAATTTCTGTTCATCCAAAAACAATTATTTAGTTAAACCTTACCAAATAGCAGGTTCCTGTAAGATTGCTTAGTAAGAATTCTTTTTGGTCTCATATTTAATTATATTCAGTTGCAATTGTGAGACTGGTGACTACTACAAATAACAGAAACACAGACGCAAAAACAATAAAATGTGAATGATCATAAAATATAGTTTTAAAGAAGCTTATATAGACAGTAAAGGAAACAGCAACTTTTCAGACATAAATCGTAACAGACACAATAAACTTATAAATTACAGTTCTCGAGAAAGTTTCTTTGGTAATTTTGGAAAGTTGAGATATTTGAGATGGAATAAATCTCAAGACGTCGGTATTTCGAGACTAATTTAAGTTTCTATTTACAGTATGAAGGCGTTTCATGTTACAAAGGATTTGTTGAAGAAGATCTTCGAACCCTGAACATAACAAGGCGTCAAGGACGACAATCTTTTGTTTTTGTTCACTTTCAAGTAATACTTTAACAGTATCATAGAGAAACAAACTAATTAAGAGCTATCAGTGTATTATTTGTCCCCCGATTACTTGCTTAGATAACAGACATTACCAATTATTGTGCGAATATATATTTCTTCTTTTCTATGATATAATCTTTGTGTTTAAGTAAATAATGTATCAAATTATATCACATCATGATGTACTTTATATTTCAGTGATACTTAACAACCGAATAATTATGAATTTTTAAATGTAAATGTTGGGGCTCTAAAACAAAAAGTCTTTTTATTATGCTCCTTAATTATCTCGATGATGTTAGGAAATGCTATAAAGCAAATTCCCGATAGACTACGTCTTGCATAGACCGTGTGTCGTGATATGATTACGTCCAGACAAATTAAATATAAGGCTAATTACTCTCATTTGAACATTTTATATGTAAAAATGTTATTTTATTGACATGAACTAAAACAATAACAATTGTTACAAATAAATTAAGTCACCTATATTCGTATTCATTATTGTGAAGCGTAATTGATTTAAAGATCCTTTTTCGACTTAACCTTTAAGCCGATTGTCTTGAAATTTAACATTGAGATTTCTTAACCCCATAATGACGGCGGTATTTCTAAAGCTTATCTTATATAATACAGCGTAGGGTTATTATGTCAAATTATAAATAAAAGATAAATGTTCTTATTTCGTTGGTATTAGAATTTGTTTACAAGAAAATCTTTCCCAGGTTTATTATGTAATTTTATTTTCAAATATTCTACTATGTTTCATAAGTATAGTAAATATAAGTAGCAGTAGTTTCGGTGATTATTCCAAACTATGAGACAGAAATAATAAATGTTTCTTTTGTTTTTTATATTCCATTTTCATTTCTTTCGCAAAATGTTTGGTAAGTTTACTAATTGTACAAGAAGCACTATTTCTACAGTTACTAAATGTATGTATATACAAAGAAATCTAAAGATTCTTATTTTAATATTTATATTTATAGTTGTGGAAGTATTTTGATATTCATTACTTTCTGATAAGATATTGTGGAAGTTTTATCGGCGTCGTTTATTCGCGATGAGCCTCAGGGTCGGCTCACATCAGCGGTAATGGCAAGCCTATGTCGATTATACTTAACAGGATAAGGTCATATAGATCGTTGTCAAATATAACTAACGTGTATAACATGAAAAGTTTAAAAGCTATTTGAGATATAACAATGTACTAATTTTAATTTACTTGTATCCTAAACATAATTGCAGTCACAATTTTTACGCACACTTGTATATTGATATTGATATTATTTGGATTATGAAAATTCAAAATATTATTTTGTGATTGAAATAAACTAGTGTCATTCTCTTATAAAAAATTCCTTATACTGTCATAATTCTACCATAAAATGTTATTTTTTTTAAACAATAACTCTTAAATAACTTCGAAAACAATAATAACGAGTTATAGAAGACAATTAGTTGTAACTGGAGTATAAAAATGATGTTCTAAGCGAGTATTGCCCCATTTTTATGAACAATGGTTGGATCCTAAATGATCTCATTAAATGTAACAATACTGTAGCACCGGTTGTAATGCTGCCTTGTTATAGTAATGATCTGATTATATCATAACGGCTGTGTCATATAAGAGATTTCATTAATGACACGATTTATAGAACGAATCAGGATTCATTTAATTTAATATGGACGATTTATTTATGTTCGTAAAATTCATTTTCATTTAATCAGAAAAGTATATAATAAAATCAAGTTTAACCATGTCAGTACTTCAGTATTTGTTTAAGATTTCATGATATACTCGTAATTTGTTAAGTTGAGGTTCTTCTGTCATATAACAGACTTACCAGTGACAAGGTTGGCGTGATGGAACTGGCAGACGGCATCCGCCTCGTACCAGGAGATGCGGTCCCTGAAGTAACGGTAGAACACCGGGAAACCTTCCTCCGGCAGGACCCATGTGTTGCTGATGTTCACCTAAAACAAAAGTTAAGATAAGCAAAGGAACAAACAAATGTCTTGTTAATAATAGTCTTCTAATTAAAACTTTATTCCTAAAAGATAAATATGTATGGTCTGCTATGTGGTATTTTACTTTGTATTTATGTTATTGAATATCAAAAACAATCTTTTTCCCCAATAAAAGAATAAGGAATTAAAGTTACTATGAGTTTACGTACAACTGTATTTATTTATGTACATATATTTAGCAAAACATGAACCTGTTTTCGGAAGTTCGTTGTAGTTACTTATCTCAACTTACGAATATGCTAAGTAGTTCTATAACAGTAGTAATTACATTCTCAAACATTCTTGTACATTCTCCTACATGATGTTCGAGAATTCTTGTTCAAAGTACGTAACGGAATGCGCTGGCGCCGCTTTAATAAACTTCAACTGTACTCTTAATTCAGTAGAAGTAACACTTACGAGTTAAAACCGTAACTGTTTTAACATATGCTTGTCAGGATAAAGTTAATTCCGATTAACCGTCATATGTTTCTGATATTTTCACCCGTTCCTTAAAATATTTAGAGCTTTCTCTCATAACAAGGATTTCACTCTCACATTTTATTGTGCCGTAAAAATGCAGACAATTTAAAACCAACCTCTTAGCTAATTTAAGTATAGAATATTTTGTACTTTAAACTAAACCAAACAGAGATATTACTTACAAAGACTACTACTACTTATAATATACATTTGTCAGAATGTCTTTTAAAAGAACGTTTTTTCTAATAAATAGTGTTAATTAGATGAATGCGTATTTTATATCTCAATAGGTTATACATTAAATATTCTTTGTAATATGGAACATAATTCTCTAGAAACTGATCTGGTACAAGTACTGAATATACAAGTTTATGTGGAATCGATTCTCAAGTACATCAGAACTTGAAGCACTTCGAGGGAAATGCGATAACGTAATTAACTAAGCACTCCCCTGCCATTTGACTTTCTAAGTAAATAATCTTTCTAATATTATTTCTCTTATATTCAAAGAGACTACTTCAGTAGATAAAGCAATTAGGTGAGTTTTTTATTCAACTGTGTTTGAGTTATAATATTGTACACAACGATATTAATAAGAAACCACTATGACCCTAAACGATTTATATCGTTTTGAAAATAAACATTTAAAGAAATTTATTTAAAATTACGGAAACTTTATCTGAAATAAGTTGTAAGTATAATATTTACTGAAATAAATAAACTGGTTTTATGTTAGCAAGTTTATGAGATATAATTAGACATGTATAGAGTCTGATTTAAATTCTAAAAAGTAATATTTAATGATGTGAACAAAAAAAGATAAAAACAGAAACGAAATTATTATTAAATTTATAATCTTTCTCAATGTAGACGTACGTCACACATTATTACTTGAATTAATAACCCTGAGACGTCTATCAACAAAATCACCGATTCCGATTTTATATATAACATTATGGTTTTTCAAAACACAAAATAAACTTGTTTCGTAAACCTTCATTTATTGTTTGCCCTTATATATGGGAAGGAAAACTTAGATACGATCTATGTGAAATATCACCATTATCTTATTATATACATATATTATATTTGGCATAATATATATGTATATCATCGTAATGCATCATATATAATGTACTATTTACCTTCCTTGTAGTGGAACATGTTGCACTTACAAGCTAGCCATTAATTGCAAAGTAAATGTCACCCATAAAATAATTAAAACAACAACAGCAGAATATGTTAGTAGCAATTAAAAGAATACAATCTCTCTCGTATTCCATCTAAAATCTCCAGAGACCTGTTAGTTCTGATGTCAGAATTAGCCAGCGGCCATCTCAGACTGGCCATCTTTACCTTTTTAAATATTACCAGCCAGGTTGATGACCTCCTATTTATGAAAGCGACGTCATGTAGGCTTCGTTTTTTTTATAATAATATTTTCATTTTATTTCTTTTTTACACTATTACCTAAAATGATACCTTTTAGGGAGTTAGCAATAAGTAAAATATTAATAAAAAGAATTATACGTCCAAAATAAAATAAAAAAATAATTATAACAATAGATTTTTTTTCATTGTGAAATGATCAAACTATGAGCATTAGTTGAAAATTATATTATATTGTTTATAGTGGATTTCTTTTATGGTAGAATTGATAAATATATATATTAAAAAAGAGAAAAATATAATATAATGATTTAAAAATTATATATATATGTATATATATATCTCTTTGTAAAGGATTCTTTTTATTGATGGTCAACTGATGAAACCACAATAAAATATTCTTAGGTTTAAATTACGTACAAGAAGTATTTTAAATATAATTTATTGTTAGTGTGGTTTTTTTTTGGAAATATATATATATATATAATTATTTTGTATTCGATTGTATTTATCCTCACATCGTTTTGAAATGGCACAATTTCGATATTTTTAATAAGTCAATTTAAAAAAAGACAAATTCTTATATTTCATTTATGTTTAAAGTTAAGGAGAAGCAATAAAAATCATGACGTAAAGCCTGTTCCACTACTTTTAACTCTAATTTAAGATAATTACATTTAATATATACCTTTAAGGTTTTAATACAATCAGTATATATTAGCTAAAAGAGGTCAGGAATAAGCTAAGAAGTAAGTAATTTTATTCCTTTTAATGCATTAAAACAAATGGAACACAATTCGAGCTTTAACTTTTTGAAATCTAAAGTTAAATTACATTGACTCACTTATATCATTAAAATGTGCAATCGACTAGAAACCAATGAGAAACCAAAAGTAATTTAAAATAAGATCATAATTAAATACCAAAAAGAGAGAAGACTATCGAATATACTCAAATGCATTCTTTATAACTTATTACGTTAGTGATTCAAAATTAAACGCGATGTAAAATGCGTATAATATTATATAAATATAATAAAATTACATATTCTCCATTTTAATAATGTATTCGTATGTAATAATATTTTGTTTAACAATACGAAAGTCATGCTTACCGCGCGCCCTTGGACTGCGACGAAGAAGGTTAGAAGTAGGAAACACCACATTACGTAGCCGGAGCTTGTAGCACTGACGTAGACCCAGCCGTAGAGGTCGGCTACGATCGCGTGACTGACGCACCGTAGCTCGCTTAGCGTGCTACGATATACTCGAGCATCACATTATATAAACAAATATTGTACAATAACACCGCAGGATAAGGATAACAATTTTATTACACTTTTGTTTTTGCTCAGGTCAAGGTCAGTTTGGACAGTTTAAAGAGGTCTTTACGTAATTCATCGCTTAAAACCTTAATTATTCTAATTTACTGTTATATAAAAATACAATTTTAAATTAACGCCATTTACGTACATTATTTTAAGTTGTAATATAATTTAAATAATCAGTGTAATGAAATATGTCTTTATGCTTTTGGATTGCACCAAAATGCATAGATAATTCAGAAACTATTCTTGGTATTTATACATATATACATATTTATATACATATATATATATATATATATATATATATATGTATACCGATGTAGAATAATGTTCTTGAATCGTACTTTGCTTGTCCAGTTTTTATAGGTGTGTAAAACAATTGCGTGAAAACCCGAGCTGTAAAATATAAGAAGATTTGATTGAGACATTAATACTTCATTCTAGTATAACAATACAGTTCCTGAGAGGGTTAAGTAAACATTTACTTACAAAATACAGAAATGCTTTTATATATACCCTGCTCTTAGCGACGTATCGATTTTTAATAAAAGACCTTGGTGCAGGTGATATTTATATTTCACAGTGCACTGTTGATACAAACTGCTGTTGATGCAATTATATTTTTGTAATATATAACAGAGTAATAAAAATACATTAAAATTAACTCGATGTAGATAAACATTATTTATATAAAAAATATACATTAAGGCTACAAATCATGATTTCAGTGACATCTTTGCAATGCTTCAGTGTCCAAAAATCTGAAAGCTTTGATTGTGATCTCTGAAGAAAATCTAATAGATGGCACCTCCGTCAAGATATGGCTTTAATACGTTTAATACTTAATTCAGTGGTACTGGTGGGGTCACGATTGATAAAAAGGCGAAGAAACTGTAACGTGGCAAACCAGGAGTCTTAGGTTCAATCATAATTAAGCTAGTGTGATTATTTTTTGTTTTATTTTATTACTCTTAATATGAATTTTCATTCCATACATACAGAATACATTTATACGTTAATATTACTTTTATACATATTTAATTTAATAATATATATCATATAATTAGTCATATTGAAGTTTTCTTGAAGTGACATCACAAGTCCATCAAGAAGCAATCAAGCTTTAACCTTATGCAAATGGCCATCAATAGTTACCAATTTATCATCAATAAATAATTATCAAACCACAGTTGCAGTTGCAATAAACGTTTTACACTTTTCTTGATTACAGTACTACAGAGACATGAGGTATTTTTTTAATTGTCCTTATAAAAAACACGTCCTTATTAATGAGCGAAGTCGAAAACATATAGAAGTGTACGTTTCCACTAATAGATGCATAGAAATTATCCAATTTGATATACCTGGAGGATTGCCAAGTGCTTTTTTGTGTTCGTCATCCGAGAAAGTGGAAGGATCAGTAAAACTTATATTATATATTTACAAATAGTTTAAAATTCGTTGCACATTATAATATGCTATACCTTTGAGGCGAAGAATTAACCCGCATTTGGTAAATAATTATTTTTATAATTTAAAGCTCATTAACGACTCCCACATTCGTTTTACAAAAACAATGGCCAACTTACAGCCGTCTCATGCTCAAACGAATTCGCGAAAGCGTCATTCATTGAAGTTCATTGGTCGCGAGGCTATTGTTAAAATTTATAAAAGAGCGTACAAACATACATCATGTTTTAAACGCGTTATTAACTACAGTACAGTAAAATAACATTTAAATTTTTCCTTAATATTTAAACTCAAATTATTTAATGATATATTTTTTTAAAGATCATTACTATATTGCGAGTAAGGCTTTATAGGAAACTCGATATACCACAATCGTAAAATAATAAAGGACTACCTACGTTAATTAACAAAATGATTATAACAGAAGTGATATAAAAGAAAATGAAAAACATTTTTTTATAATTAATCTGCTTCAAACAGCACACCAGATTATTTATTAAGCATAATACGCTGATATTATATGTAATGTATGTATTGTGCTTGTATCAAGACTGAATAACGGAACTAAACAATAAAGTGATCTATCTACCTACATTATACTTGACATCATATTATTATTTTGCAATACCGAGCAAATACAACTAATACAGATCGGATATACGCTCAAAGTAACAAAATACCTTTATATAAATGAACAAAACAATACATTCAATTGTATAAATAAGTAATATCAGTAGTTATCAAGGCTTAGGGTTCGACAAACTTTGTTCTATACCAAAATTTTGAACTAATTAGCCCATGTTATTGTAATCCTTTCAAAATGGAATTGGAATCAAAACAATGATTGTAATACCGGTTTAACTGTAATCAGTCAACAGCACTTCAAGTTAATTTGTTTATTTAGAATGTAAATGGAATTTTATATTATTTATAACAAGTTTTAGATACAATCTAATTACTCACAATAAAATCTAACCTGATTGATACCTCACTTTAGAAATCTAATAAACAGAAGCTCTGAAATTGCCTAACTCCTTGATTACATTGTCTTAAACAAATTAAAATGATTCATCTGTTTGAACTAGATTAATGTATATAGGACTAATACCCTGACGTTAATAAGTTATATAACTAATAATGAAGAGTTAAATAATAAGAAAATGGATATTGTGAAATAATGTTTGCTGTCAACAAAGAACATTTACGACGCTCAAGAAAATCAAACATTTTCTTCTCTTAGACAGTTTATCGTCAAATACAAAAATTTCAAATTAATAAATTTGTATAGAATATTTAAAATACCACTTCTAATATGAGAATTGCTAGTTCAATGTATTCAAACATGTTTCATTCTATCAATTGTTCTCTGTTTCACCCTGCATACAACCTCATTCTGATAAACACTAGCTCTCTGAATAACTAACGTGAAATGCGATAATTTTGACAGTTTCAGAATATCTACCATACACAATCTATTGTTTACGTTTGTTTACAACACTCTAGAGTCTTACAGTTTAAATTTACAATAATATATTTGTCGTTCTAAAGTGAAATAAAGAAAAATATCTTATTTGTTGCTTAAATCTTTATCATATCACCGAGGGATCATTTCTACCGCATAATCATAGCCAGCCAGCCAGTAAACAATTTAAGGAGAAAAATATACGAGCCATATATTCAAAACATAGACAAATATTATACATACTTGGATTATAATAATATAAGATATAAATAACGTCAGTGGTGGCCTAGTGGTTAAAATGCCCGCCTCTCCTGCATGAGGGCGCGGGTTCGATCCCGGCAAGTACCAATGTGATTTTTCCGAGTCATATGTACTTTCTAAAACTATTTAGAAATCACTGATTAATGCTTTCATAAAGAGGGTTGATGTCAGGCAGGCGGCCGGTCGTAAAAACAATTAGCCAAAACTATTCACAACATGGGGAGGGAAGGCAGGGTACAGTCTTGGTGGGAATCACTGTTGGTGGGGACAGTAATACCTACAAAATGCCATGAAACTATCTGCAGTGTTAGTGGCAGAACATCTTTTTTTAACGCAGAGCCCTAGCAAGTCCGAGTCACCCACGTCCCCATCGGCCCTCCTGGGAACTGCTGCACCGCACAGACGCGTGATCGCCGCCATGGGATGAAGCAATCTGAGGGTGCTGGGTGAAAGGCAAATATTCTTCGCCTCAAAACAGAATCTACTCACCAGGGAGGAAACCCGGGACAAAACCGAGCATGCTTACAGGCTCTAAGGTGGCAGCCCCACCAGTAAGCTAGGGTATAGTGGGCTAATCACTCGCTTACCTAAAACCAAAAGATTACCGAAACCAACACAGTGCAAAACCGGACCGATCAAACTACGAAGACATTTGGCATGAAAATACACGAACATGACACGAATTGCTTGCTGGAACGTGCGCACTCTGAGTGAGGATAGCCGATTAGCCCAAGCAGGAGCAGAAATGCTTCGTTACAAACTGCAGATACTCGGTCTCAGCGAAGTGCGCAGAAATGGACTTGGAGAAATGAGAACCTCTGGGCTCCTTGCATTCCTTTACTCTGGGAAGGAAGACGAGGAAGGGGTAAGAGAAAACGGAGTCGGATTCCTCCTTTCTAAGGCTGCGAAGAAGAGCCTCCTGGACTGGAAACCCATCTCAGAGCGAATCAATAGCACGATTAAATAGCAAGGAACAGCTCGATTTAATAGCAAGGACCGCAAGATAACCGTCGTTCAGTGGTACGCGCCTACAAACTTGGCAGCAGAGGAAGACAAGGACGATTTCTATAGTGCACTCAACCTGACTATAAAGAACATCTGCAAACAGGACATAGTGATCGTCATGAGGGACCTGAATGCCAAGGTTGGCACGGAAAACGTCGGCTATCAAAGACACATGGGCACCCACGGGATGGCAGTCCGCAAGGAGAACGGGGAGAGATTCCTGGAGTTCTGCCAAGACAACGACCTCACCATCGGAGGGACATTATTTATACATGGTAATCACCACAAGTACACTTGGAATTCACCCGATGGTGTCATGAAGAATCAAATCGACCACCTTGCCATCAGCGCCAAATGGCGCTCGTCGTTGCTATATATCCGCAACCGTCGAGGCGCTGATATCGATAGCGATCACCACCTTCTAGTTGCCGAGGTACGACTCAACGTGGCTGTAGCTCGGCGCACAAACACTACTATCAAGGTCGGGAAACGGTTTGACATCAACAAACTGCAGGATCCAGTCGTAGGTAAAGCCTTTAGGATATCACTACAAAATCGCTTCTCCGCCCTTGAAGCGGACCATTCAAGTATCAACGCGGAGTGGAACCGCATCAAAATGGTCTACACAGAGACCAGCTCCGTCATTCTTGGGTACAAACGACATACACGAGAGGACTGGATGTCACAGAGAACCTGGAAACTCATTGAGGGGAGGCGCAAGTTTCGTCTTTAGGTTCTGGCAACCAGCGATGAGGCAGAGCGCGAAGATCTGAAGCTGCTGAATAGGCGTATACGCAAATGCATATACCGCAGTGCCCGTCACGATCGGCGAGTATGGGCGGAAAATGTGGCGGATTACGCACAACGCACTGCCAACTACGGTAATCTCAGGGACATGTCCAAGGCAACGAAGATCTTGACCGTTAATCGAGCCCCGAAGAAAAAGTCCCTAAAGGACAAAAGAGGCGAACTAATTGTGACGTCGGAGGGACAGCTTCAACGCTGGCGTGAACATTTTGAGGAGATATTCCGAGTCGGAAATAGCACTGTAACGACAACCACAGCTGCCATTCTGTCCGTAGTAAGACTTGATATCGACGACTCTCCACCCACTGAAGAGGAAGTAGTGAAAGCTATCCAGTCACTCAAGAACGGTAAAGCTCCTGGACACGACCTCATCACGGCGGAAATGCTAAAAGCAGATGTACCTACCGCTGCAAACACGTTAACACTTCTTTTGCGGAACATTTGGACAACCGAAGAGTTACCGGATGACTGGACTAAGGGGCTTCTCATTACCGTGCCTAAAAAGGGAGACATTAGTGAATGCGCCAATTGGAGAGGCATTACCTTGCTCTCGACTCCGTCTAAGGTGTTGTGCAAGATTATCCTAGACAGATTATCGAGGACAATTGAACCTCTTCTTCGTAGAGAACAGACTGGATTATGACCCAATAGATCGTGCAGATTTAACCTTACACATAATCCTCGAACAGGCATCAGAATGGTAGAGGGAGATATATTTGACCTTTGTGGATTTTGAAAAAGCCTTCGACACGCTGAGATGCACAGGTATCTGGGAGCGTTTATGTGAAGTTGGAATCCCCAATAAAATAATCAACCTTATAAAAGCCTTCTACAGGAATTATTCCTGCAGAGTAAATCACAACGGCCTTTTGTCGGAGGACATACCAGTCTACGCAGGTGTGCGCCAGGGATGTCTCCTTTCCCCTATTTTATTCCTAGTCGTTCTGTATGGCATCATGCAGAAAGTCACGAGGAACAAGCGCCGCGGCATAGAGTGGGGACTGTCCAATACTTTAGAAGATCTGGACTATGCCGATGACCTATGCCTGCTGAGCCATGCACAAGCCGACATGCAAGCCAAACTGGACGACCTACGACGAGAGGCAATAGAAATGGGGCTACTTATAAACGCACGGAAGACCAAAGAGATGAGGTGTGGAGCAACGACCTCCTTGCCGTTGTTCATTGGCACAGAGGCGGTGGAAAAGGTCCACGATTTCACCTACCTCGGAAGCGTAGTGTCGGAGAGTGGAGGGATCGAAGAAGACGTCGCGTCAAGAGTCGCCAAGTCAAGAGCAACCTTCACGCAACTCCGTCCTGTATGGCAGTCGCGAAAACTGACCAGGAGAGTTAAACTCAAAATATTCCGGTCCAGTGTCAAAACCGTGCTGCTATATGGATGTGAGTCGTGGAAGGTTACTAAGGACATCTCGCATTGGCTTCAGGTCTTCGTCAATCGGTGTCTTCGCCGTATTCTCGGTATTTACTGGCCCGAGAAATTCTCTAATGAGAATCTGTGGGAACTCTGCGGTGAGATACAAATTGACCTGCAAATCAAACGTCGCAAGTGGAAGTGGATCGGCCACACGCTCCGAAGGGACCCGGAATACATACCAAGGCAAGCCCTAGTCTCCCCAAGGAAAGCGTAAACGTGGTCGCCCTAAACAGACCTGGCGGCGGACGATCACTGCAGAAGCCAAAACCATCGGGAAGACTTGGAGCGACATGAAAGGCGAAGCTCAAGACCGAACGGGATGGCGGCGTACTGTGGACGCCCTCGGCCCCATCTGGGGGACATAGGATTAGAAAGAAGATTCACAACATGTAAGGCAGACCCTGGCTAAAGCTGGGAAATTGCCAGGTAGAAGAAGATAAATAACATTAATATAAATTTACTTATAATGGCTATAGAGAATAATTGTAAAATTGTTTTGTTGGACAAAATACGTCGTCTTTTATTAACCTCTTAAAAATCTTTACACATTTCGACAGTCGAACTTAAAAAAGGCAGTGTTATTCAACAGAACTACTCGAACTGAAAAGACTGTTTATAAAATTCTGCTTGTTCTTTTCAATCTTTCTGTAAGATCAAAAACTTAATATCGAATCAAACACATTACAAGAGAGAAAGATTTAGTAAAAGGCAGTTAGTTGTGAAGAGCCACTTGAGCTGTTTTACCATTACAGAGATGTCATGTTGAAGCAAACCAAATATAAATCGTACGATATTATTCTAAGGACGCTAGATATTGAAATTATTCCCGGTTACACTAATGGTCCATCAGCGTAAAGAAGGAAAAAGTCTTAATCGAATGAATAACGGAAACGATAGACAGATTTCTCTGTTAATACGTGTAACATAGACAGGTGAAGATAATGTCTGATCCAGGCATATACTTAGATTGAAAACGATTTTAAAAAATTAAAATTAAGGTCTTCAAAGTGGGGACTTCCCATTACAATAAATTGCGATTTATGTGAAGTTAATAACAAGCAATATTCCATCCAATAATTGCAAATAAATCATTATTTATATCAGAGATGGAAGAGGCTAGATTTTCAAAGGATGTGAGAAAATATGTTTGAATATTATCAACTTACAAATGATTTTACAACAAATAAACTAATTCGTCTGAGTACATAATTTGTATTTTCATAAAAAAACTTCATGAAGATCGTCGGATCCATTTTTAATGATATTTTTAATCGTAGACCTGTAAAAAAAAGTAGCAATAAAAACATCTGAAACTGCATTAGATTAACGAAATACCTACATAAAGCTACAAAGAAATCGAGCATCCTTATCCAGCAAAAAATTCAAAAGTCCTTATACTCTATTAGCAGACTATTAAATTATATAATATCTCTAATTTCTTGCAAAACATATAACATAATATATAGCAGTGAGAACTTTTCTTGATTGTCTTCGAAAATTCCGAAAGAACATAAAAAGCACTATAAAATATAAACACTCGATGTATATACATATATTCTATTTTTTTATCATCGCAAAATTACAGTGCATCACTTTGATTCACCGTGCTGGTGCCGGGCACCTGGGACTTAGGATGCAGGCGTAGGTTTAAAGGCCCATCTAACGCTTTAAACGCTTACGTCCACCGTCCAAGCTCCTCTTTCTAACTAACCAAATTTGAAAAGAACCTACTAGGGATGCCTTCGAAGTACGTTCCAAGAATGAATTAATGTGAGTTCTGAACAAGGCCAAGTCTTTTAGTAGGTTTAAGAGTGGTTTAGCCGTTATACCTTTTGCTCCCACTTCTACTGCTTATAAATCCACGACGAACCTATTTCGAGTGAGTTCGTTTGCGAGCTCGTAATTATTAGTGACCTTGATGGTATGGTATTTGGGAATATTGGTTTCCCAAGGAACCCTAAGCTCTATCATCACAACGCGCTGTAAAATTCACCAATACAAAAATATCTGGTCTGGAGGCCGACGCACACATATCCTCGGGGAATTTTGTATTAATTTTCATACGTATCCATCAATATAGTTCAACCCAAAGCCGCTTTAAGGATGGAGTAAGGCCTGACGTTTGATTTTGTAGCCCCAGTGCCCACTCTCACAAAACCTATTGATCGTTCGTTTGTGGTTATTTCACTTTGCGAATGATTAACCGCGTCATGTGTTATTTCCAGAACGCTTTATAGACGCGAGTATTGATCGTCATCCAGGAGTACCTTACATCCCACCAGCAAATGCTTAGCTGTTCCAACTGCCTTCCCTCAGATATATAAAGTTTTTCTTTACCCCATCTAATTATATTACTATTATCTGAGAGAGTATTTTTTTTAATGAAAATAAAGAATCATATCAAACACAATTTCAATAAAATACAATACAAATGATAAAAAGAGAATTACGAAAAGCATGAGTTAAAAAGTCGACGACAAAAACAATCCGCCTTTGAAAATAATTTACTGCATAATACAATTAGCATATATAATTTAATGCACAATTGTTCTTAACAAATGATGCGTCCGGAATTTATGAACAATGAACGTGCTTAAATAATGTTTTTGTTTTACGACCGTCGAGACTTGCAGTTGTTCATAAATAAAATATTTGAAAGGTGACGCTACAGATAGGAGAAAATAAAAAAAAACTCAATATAACAAAGAAATAAAGGTGTTTCAACTTAATTAAAATATAATCATAAATTTAATCTCCATAAATCTTGTTAGCTTCATTAAATTGAAATCTTTTGTTATTCAAAATTATATTGACTATACTAAACTTATTATTATTATTGGATATACGGACAAAAAACGGGTTAATAAAGACACAGCTTTCCTAGACAGACTGAAACAAGAAGGTTAAGATAAGTATCGGTGGACTTAAAAATGAACGTGACTTAGGACAAAAGGATGCCCTCACGATAAAAGAAAACATTGGGGCGAACCCTTTCTTCTCCTATTTCAAGGATAATTCAATGGCACACGTTCTCAGCCACTCAAAAAAAGCCTAAACTTATAATGAATATATACTATACAGCATTGGTATTCATCGTTAATTGAAATTGTTTACAGTATTTATTATAAAGACAACATTTTAAATCAGTGACCCTTATCTTTCCATAATGAAAAAGAATCTTGTTCGAACTAAATCCTTTCAAAATATTTAAACCTTCCTCCTTCCCAGCGAGTATATAACACGTAGATTTTATAAATGATGATAGTGATTGGGCCTTTAAAGGTGATTACATTCCGTGCCATTCATATCAGTGCCAAAGTAAATCTATTCCTGCGACTTCCCTCTCGAGTCGCACGTGACGAGAATGATAACTCGCTGATATTGTATACGCCGACGTCATATACAACATAACTTGCTTTTATATGACTTGTAACTTTACACAAAGTTGCTTTGCATTCTCAATGTTGCTTGACCTTCGATTTTGAACCTTGCGTTGAAGTGTTACAAGCCGCAATAGCATATCAATTATATTAATCCGGCTAAAAAGGTGGTAAACATTTTCCTTTTACGTAAACGACAATAACTTCATATCGCTTGTACAGCTGACAACGTTTGATCAAGAATTTAATACACAATAACGCGACCGCTTTATGATATCGATAGCAATTTCATTGTTTATCGCTACACTTTTATTACTGAATTCTGTGTTTTCTGAGTTAAAATACCGATTGTATTTTTGACTTCGGTGCGGCTATTTTCGTTTCATTTACGTTTTATGGTGTAAGTCTTTGACGTTATTTATATGTTATCATAGTTATTTGGGGTCATGAATATAATGTACTCAAGTGCTGAAACACTGACTAAAACATTGAACACATCAACAGATTAGATACACTGCAGACGTGCACTGCGTTCTAATGCGCAACCTTTGAATAGCAAATAAAAAATCGGTTTCCAGACAGTTTCTATGTGAATGTCCAATATAAAACGGGGGAGAGCCTGTACTTCTATTTCAATTTGCAAATGAAAACAAAATTTAAGCGCTGTTATGATTATTGTTGTCGCAGCGACTGTTCTGTTTCCTTGTGTCTTATTTTGTACTTTCGAGAATATTAAGGTTTAAATTAGAAAAATATATTTATAACGGAAGACTTAATGACCGTTCGGAATTGAAATATTACATGTTAATTATAACCATATTTAATATAAATATGATAAAGGAAATGTGACACCTTAAACATTTAGACAACTATGAAAATTTTTTTTATTAATATAAAAGTAGAACCTTCTATTATTGCGATATTTTTTTCATAAATCCAAACATTAGTTTGTTATTGACATGTGCTTGTAGTTTCAATGCATGAACATGTATTAAGACAATTATATTATTGTAAAATATATTAATATTAACATAATTTCTGCTACGTTAATAGTGTTATTTATTTTCTTTAGTGCATAATGTCACAGGTAACCACATGATGAACCTGATGCTGCGAATATGCGGACTCCTTATCAATACAGACACCAATGTATTAGTCCTTAAAATACCAATTCTCCTGTTTCTTCTGAAAGCAGTTACATCGTACCGTTATCTGCCAGACAGAATAGCAGTAAGCATCGGTCAAAATTTCAACCCTGTAGGGATCATAACAGATGTTCCCCACCATGCTTTAATTGTTTACGGTTCGAGATATTGTTCAGGAAGTCTTATATACAGCAAGATAGTGGTAACGGCGGCCAGCTGCTTCGTAAAACACAATGAGGAGACCGTTGATATTAAAATGGGCGCCAGTACTATCACAGGAATTGGGTTAGTAGATTCGTTTCTGACATCAAAACACATTTGAATTTCAATTCAAATAGACTCTGCCTAAACCTGCTATTTTATTATTTCGTTTCTTACTCGAGGATGCCGTTGAATTAACAATTAAGTGTTTAATATTTGAATATAAGTTCCCGATACAAAGAATCCTTGTATAATTAAATTTAATTCGTTAAAATTCTTTATTTGTTAAATATGTATTTTATTGTGTTACTGTTTAAGCATTTTCATTTTAAAACTACTACGGTAACAGATATGTACATGTTTAAAGCTGAATGTATTGACAACACACGAGTAGCATCATAAATATATGAAAGACATTCTCTTCGTGCATTTCACAGTAATTGAAATTTCGAATCTCCGTGTAAGAAGTCATTAATCTCAGAATTCTCCATCATTGTTTGAAAGACTCGATCGAAATTAGTTGACAATTATACTAATGAATCTAAAATCCACGCCACGGTTTCAGATAATACGAGTGCAAAGTGACCAAAAAGGTTTTATTCAAGATCGAAGTTCTAAATTCATTTTAAAATGTACAGAGATAGCTTATGTTAGTGCAACAAGCAAAAAACAAGATTATCAAAAAATTTTATACAAACGTGCTATATTTTCATAAATTGCCAAAAAAGGAAAACTATTAAATTGAATGAAAATTCATAATTGCGACAATTATATCTTAACTATAGCAATAGCAGGTGACTTCTAATTAAAGTCTAGTAAAAGATCAATTATGAACATTGTTTTAATTTCATACTCAATGTTTTTGAAGGCAAACTTTCTTTCAATGTAGGTATTAAACTGAGATAGATAACAAAAATATCAAAAATTAAGTCCTAAGTGAAGGTTATTTGTCCATGCAATGGTCTCATTACGTTTGATGATAATGAAAAAAGATTCACACATCTTCTTTCAATCAATCAGGACGTAACAATCTGTACACAAATGTAATCGGATATTAAAACTCGTTTCTCAGATTAATTTTATTTTTCAGACAAGTAATAGCCGTTGTAGAATATAAAATTCACGAGTACTTTAAAGAGCTGAGCCCTCTCGACAATGATATTGCTTTATTGGTGCTTCAAGTAAGTTTTTATTTGAACTGGAACAGAACTATTAAAAGCTCTTTGTCTAAAAAGCAATTAAAGCGGATTCTTAAACCAAAAAATTAAGGATCAACTTAAAAATGCACCTGTATGTAAGTGTAGATTGTATAGTGTATAGTGTAATATTATATAGCAATATTTTGGAATGTTTATACAAATTAATTGCATGATGACATAATACAAACTATTCTGTTTAAGTATTTTTTAATCAGACGTTCAGAAACTCATAACAGTTCATCAGACCTTGAACCATTCTGTTTCAAGTCCTTTATATTATGATCTTTTTATTTTATACAGAAAAATGTATTATATCAAGCTATGGTTAAAAAAACACTTCTCGTTGAACCGGAGGTTGCAATCCGAGAAAACACTGACCTGATGGTCGCGGGATGGGGCGGCGGCACGGTATTTATTTTAATTATAAACAGCGCCATCTCTGTTTCATATGATCTTTTACAATGCTATGTACCGTAAATAAATTTACAGTGAAATTATAAAATTACACTAGAGGACGCTGTAAATAATGTTTACATGTAGAAGAACACACGTCTAATAAATTAATTGCTTAATAGATCATACAAAAAATTGTAACTATTGAAAGAACTAACAAAAAAATGGAGATTATGTCAGATATAAAAATAAAAAGTTTGAAGAACTATGACTTTACTAACAAGCTTTAAATATATTGTTTTTATTTATAATATGTGACGCTAATTCCTTCTTTGCTTTTTGGTTTTTTCGTAAAGAAAACAAATTTTGTTTTAAATTAAGTAGTAGTATAAGAAAATAACAAAAAAGTTTATGTAATTCATTTTCTACCTTATATTTTTAATGGTTTCTAATAACGAAATTTCAGAATATGCCTATGAGTTATATTAACTTACTCCTCAAATTAGGAGCGGTAGTTCTCAAGAGATCTGAATGCGTTCAGTATTATGGTAATTTGATAACACCATCAAACTTCTGCGTCCGATACACAACAGTGAGTTACTACAAAATATAAATACAAATAATCAAACATAATATGTACAAAAGGAATATTAATTTAACTTATCGCTTCTCATGGATAAGGTTAAGTATTTTATTGAACATTATAGGAACACTTTTTAACTGACAACGGTGGCGGCGCTATGTTTGATGACATACTGGTCGGTATATTATCTTTAGGAGTAGTCCAAACCAATATTAGATTCAACACTGCAATAGTAACCAACGTGTCTTATTTTCATAGGTATATAATGTTTTTGACTCATGTCAAGCTAAGATTTACAGTACACGTATTATAAGTAAAGTATGGAAGGATTGATGTATTATTTAAATCTGCTCCAGTACTGTTGGGATTACCAGGTTTTAATCTATATTTTTAAAACAAAAAATCACTCTCTCCTGGTTTAAAATGTAGAAATATTTTTGGCGATCAAAGTTTTAATGTAATGAATTGAAATGAAGAGAAAAAAACGTCAATATAAAATAATATTATTCCAAATATTTTTTAGGTGGATTACACTTAACTCAAAAAAGTTTCTGAAGAGGTACTGTACGAGTGTATTACAGGATATTGCTAATGCATCTGTCCAATAAGATGAGAAACAATATATTAAATATAGCTCTACCCTCGCAAGGAGATCGCATCATCAAAGCAAACAGTCTTCAGTTTTTCAGTGATATACCTTCATTGACACTATTATCCTCAAAGAATTATATATTGATGATGCCATGTTATAAAAAGATATTCTTTTATTACTTTAGCTCCAATTTTTTACATCTGTAACCTCAGTATGCCTACTCCAAGTGTTTATCGCCGCACTACATACGAAATGTTAACAGTTTTTGATACATAAAACTTCGCAAATTATATAGCTTGAACGTTGGTGATAAAATGAGTAACAGGAAAGGCTTCGTATGCATTGTGACGATGCAAACTTGGACTATCCATAGAGTTTAATGAGGCAATGATAGACAGATTTCAAAGTATAAAAAAGTAGTTTTAACAAAAGAAATATTAAGCTTTTATGAATCATAATGAGATTTTTATTTAAAATAATATTATACTAACATACAATATTTTATTAATGTCATTAACTTCTAAGCCTCTATCTGAAAGCAGTAGATAGATAAAATTATGGATATTAAAAAATACTTTTTTTTTGGATTTTAAGGCAGGCGGTTAGAAGATAGTCTTAAATAAAACATTTTAATTCAATCAGTAACAGATTTTGGAGTTTTCATGCAATTTTTTCTTAATAACTCGAAACTTTTCTCTTCAATCCATTTTCTGTGATATGCCACGCTAATATACACGCTTGGCTTATCTTTTACTGCACAACCATCTCCGTGAGACACGATGCCTACCACCGTTCTGAAAATATAAAAGTCTCTTACAACCTATGTTAAATTTTCAGAATAAAAACGGTTTTAGTATGATATTAAAAATAATTTGAAATTAAGTTCCATGAATTTAATTTAAGTCCGAGGTCCTATTGAAGGTGTGTCTTATCACTTTTTAAGTAAAAGATGGTTTACATTGTATAGAGCACAGCGACTGTTAACAGCAGAGAGAATTTAAAATTTACTTAACATTGGTGAAAGTATTTTATTTCAAAAGGTTTCATACATATATAAGTATATACAGGAATGAAGCTTCGCTTTTATCCTCCTTTGCATGATTTTGTCAAAATGGCCACTATCATTCAAAGTAATTTCGGTATCGTATCCTAGTGTTACTTTCTTATTATACATCATCATCATCAGAGGGAAAAGGTTATAATCTTAGTATTTATCCTTACAGTCTAAAGTCAAGTCAGAAACTATATTTATAAATCAAATTTTATCATTTCCTCTCCATGTTTTAACATGAAACGAATGGGGGTGATTAGAAAATATATGTAAAAAGTATTACCCATTCACAGTAACGCCTCCCCCGGAATCTCCCAGACAAGTATCCCTCACCCCATTCCCGTACAAACAGAACATGTCCTCCGTGAGCCGTACACTATGCAGAATCTCGCATCGCCGTCTAGACACGTACCCCAAATACGTCCGCATTAAACCCAGCTCGGATACTTCGCCGCCGTACTGAAAATAAATAAATAAAAGTGGATAATAAATAGCTGGTTACAATTGTAATTACATTTATATAGAGATTAAGTTGAACCACGTCTAGACATGCGATTAAGGTTTGATTGAATAACTTTATTAGTACATCGCCTGAAGATAAATGTAACGAGAGAAAAATACAAAATAATGTACTCTATAATGTACAAAATATTTGGTGTAAATATAAAGCAAACGAATATAACTGCATTGCGGTGAAACGATAGTATTATTAGCAAACGATTGCATAGAAAATTGTGTCTCTAATTCAAATTAATATTGATCAAAGTGTCTAAATTCGGACGATTGTTTTTTTGTAATTTCATCAACTTCCTCAAAACACGTACGTTTCATCTTTGGCATTTTTTTCATTCTGTTCTTATTTTTAGCGATATATATAATAAAGAAAATTATTTTTAAGACAGTACTTACCTTTGTCAAACCCCAACCAGTGGCGCTCACGTTAGCCTTCTCGTTCATCCAGTCATCGTTTTTCATTAATAACGCTTTCTGCTTCCGTCTATCCAGAAACATTTTGGCCGTAACCATAATCAAAGCAAGGTCGGCTTCAAAAGGTATAACTTTATCAAAATTTTCATGTATTATAAAATCGGCTACTTTAAATGTTTCAGCATTGCTATCAAACAAATAACGACAGTCTGAAAAGAAATTAAATGTATATAGCAACTGTGCTGCTTACTTACTTTATAAAACGATGCGTGTTAGTTTGTCAAACAAGAACTACTAAACAAATCTTTCATACATAAGTATTACAGAATATTCATCGCCTAGTCGCCATATGTTACGTATTAATTGTATGAAACAACTTAAGAGCTATTTAACTTAACTTATCATTATTAAGACTTACTTATTTTAATACGCATGTGATGTTTATCAGTATTTGAATGGAAGCAGTGCGCTGCCGTCAGTATTATAAAGCTGTTAACAATGACACCGGAACAGACAGAGTGGTAATTAAAAAAGAGCACTGAGAAGGGAGAGGTTTCTATTGGTATCGGAAGACCGCCAACTATTCTACCTTCTATTTCATTTAACACACGCCTTGAACCTACACAAATCGAACGCGATAATATTATATACAGATATAAGAGAACACATTTATATATAACCAACTTAAACATAATTGGTAATACTTCAAAGCGAACATTAATTAATAATAAATTACTATCGAACAGTTAAACCATTATCGATGCCTTAAAAATGATTGCCTCTTTTACAGCATTGAATATCAACGGATCGTAATTAATGAATGGTTTGATTTCATTTCGTCTTAGTCAATATTCTGTCGTCGTATCGAAAACTTTCATTACATTTCCTTTAAAATAATATTTACCTAAACAGAATACAGTATATTTGTAACTACAAAAGTAATCATTATAAAAATAACTCTATTAATAAATTCCTCAATTTGTAATACTTTCGTATTAAATAAATAATTTTGTATTTGTTAAAATGTTTAACTTAGTGAGATATTTCATTGCCAAACTAGACTAGAAAAATTTATCCATAAATATTCGTGTATAAACTCAACTCAAACTCTGAATGAGTACTAATAATACTGAGTTGTATTTCCTTTGAATTAACTTTTTGAATTAACAATAAGATTTTAATTAATCACGCTTTTACACATCGTTTTGAACTATTCAGTTATTTATTTATGTCATCATCACACTGATAACCAATCAAATGTGTTGTCTAAAAATACTTATATATAAAGAAACATAAGGATAAGACATTAATTTCTCTCATAATAGCAAAATACATACAATATGGTAAAATTTTATTTCAAGTAAAATTGTTTAATTATATTTAGATTATCTTTATTTTTCTAGTTAGTATTTAATGAAAGCCACAAAATTTCTTATAAAGTTCCTTAATTTTCTTTTCGATCCAGGACTTGTAAAAGAAGACATTAGTGTATACACCCGGCAAACTACCACATCCCTTGCCGTGAGACACGATACCAACCAATTTTCTGGACCAAAATAAAATATATTGCATCCGAGAATATTCATCACATAAATTAAATCTAAGTAAATAAAGTATAAGGTAATAAAGAATTTCTATATGACTATGATTTCATACACATAAAAAATATATGGTGTAAATATTATTATTATTATTATTACCCATTCCACAGCACCCCGCCTCCGGAGTCTCCTCTACAGGAATCTCTCTTTCCATCCCCATAAAGACAAAACATCTCAGGGTCCAGAGTGATTTGGTTCATTTTCATACACATCTCCTTGCTAATGTACTGCAGTTTTACCATTCTAAAAACCGATTTATTAATGCCTTCTCCATACTGTAAAATATAAAAATTATGTTCTAAACAAAATCTAGAACCAGAAATATCTTCGACGAATATATTGTAACTCCACCTTAGTTTCTCCCCATCCAGTGACAGTGAAAGTCTCGTTTTCTTTTGCCCAATGCAGATTATTAATTATTGTAATATTTCGTACTTCTTTACCGAAGACGAACTCATTGTGAATTATAATTATGGCGATGTCGTTATCGAAAACAGATTCTATTCCATAGTTCTCGTGAATACGAAAATCCCATATATCATGAGAATTTGCGTGGAGATCGAACAGGTAACGCGGCTCTGAAATATATATTTTTAATTCAATTCAAGTAAACATAGACTAACAGAAAATAGTAGTATATTATTATCACTTGAAAATATTTTCATCTCTGCCAAATTTTGGTTTGAATCGAAGCAATGAGCGGCCGTTAGTACTATTTTCTTAGTGAGTATGGAACCACCGCATAGTCCGCCGAGATTATAAAACTGTACATTGTAAGGGTAGTGAGCGAGATCCGCTGCTGAGCCACCTACTATCCTCTTTTGCATGCTCATCATCACATGATTCCAATTTCTCGACGACTCGCCTAAATCTTTCAAGTGACCTGTCAAGCTTTTGATGTTGGAATAGAAAAATAGCGTTGTGAATTTAATTATCGTTGTAAAATGCATTTTACTGCAACCGTAAATGGTTTTATGGCAGAGAAGAAAGTAATGCTATCAAATGATTTTAAGTAGAATAGCCTATAAAGAGATTGCGGCATTATTATGAAAACTTTTTTTTTTCTTAAAAACTATAAACTTAACAGTAATTAATAAAATATATTTCAAAGATAAAAAGAAACTGAACATGATATCTGCAGTAAAGGTTAAAGAAGTAAAGATCAATTCAAAATCGAACACAAATTACACGGAGGTCTACGAAGAAGAATTTTTACGCCTAACATTGTTCTGTCCCATTTCCTCTTATGGGATGCGATGCTCTAAGTTGGGACAGCATATTTGCGGCACGGAGCGTTACAGCAAAATTTGTCTTACAGCAATAAGCACTCTGAGCGTTCAG
The DNA here is from genome assembly GCA_010014825.2 of Danaus melanippus. NCBI lineage: Eukaryota > Metazoa > Arthropoda > Insecta > Lepidoptera > Nymphalidae > Danaus > Danaus melanippus. Next base: position 2,881,988 of record JAAAKD020000379.1, read on the forward strand.
TCGCCCGCCGTCGGCCGCCGACAGCGCCGCGCGTGGCTGCTAACTTAACTATAGATAACCTTAGCCATATAACAATTAAATACTAACCACGGCCTCATTAAGCAATAATTTTATACATTATATTAAATAACAACAAAATAATAGCACAATATTTCACGTTTGCAATATATTTTAAGTGACCTTTATACGCTCAGATTCGCAGTTTAATGTTATGATAAGCAGAACTGAAAACTAAACAAAGGTGTATTGATTCCGTGGCCCAATTCTGACTCTAAGAAAAGTTATCATATCCTAAAATAAGTTAAAAAATATAAGGTAAGTGTATTTATAAATAAATTTTATTAAAACGAAGAAAACTCTGTGTTCGCGAACACCTGTTAACTGCTACAAGTTGATAAGACTTTACGCTGTACCGATTTATAGTAAACACAGAATTAATAATAATTTTACTTAAACAATTTAATATGTCCGAATTAAAACTAAACCTTACATTAAGCTATTCTTTTATTTACGTATATCAATTAATTAAATTATTTATTTATAAATAAATATACATATTCAATTTCATATTTCTGTATACAAATGAAACAGAACTTGTAGTATTTTATTTTTGTGATGTTTGTTTGAATCCGAAATAATATTGTTTTTATTGCATATAGAAAGAAGGTTTTTTTTTTAATATGCTGAAGACGTGGTACTTATAAAAAATCAGTAACGGTATTTCAAAAAATATATATTTCGGTAATCAAATGTCAATCAATGCAATTCAAACCTACTCAAGTGATTTTTTATTGTGGACCTTAAAATATATGGGTAATTTTTATGCAGTTTTTTATAATACACACAATAAAGCGATGTTAAAAATATGATAAAAAAACTGTTGACTGCATTTGTGTTTGGTGTGATGACTGGAAAAAATATAAGGAAATTTAAAGACGTAAATAAGTTATTTAACAATTAATGAACCGGACTTTAGGAACCAAAATAAGAGGTACAAGCAAAGTCACTGCGTACAATGAGCTATAAATATAATAAACTATATAAATTGTAAAACATGTTCCGTTCAAGAAACATTATTATCTTATAAATTATAAAGCTCATTAATTAGTACAATAAACATTTTAGAAATGAGTTCTCTGTTATATTAGAACAAGATTTTGTACATAGCAACGAAATGCTAATCACCAAATATCCATGCAAACTGTTCGAGGAAAATAAACAATGTAATTCTTAAAGTTAATATGTAATAATAATCATATTTTTTTATCATTCAACAAACAATAAGAGAAGTAATGGTATATTTTATGTCGTTTCTGAATCCCCTTATAATTCTTATCTATAATTTATAATAATTTATGCATTATAAGTTAAAAACGTCTTGTCATGTGATAAGTTTCAAATGATTATAAAAGATTTGTCTCGCAGGATAATAGTGTGTAAATTTCTAGTAAATAATCCACGCACTGAGGCGATTGAGTTGCAATCAACCGATCATAATCGTTTTACTGTTGCCTTGGGTATGAAAGAATAGGGTTGTTTCCAAATTTAGGACAACCACGACATTTTATAACTAAATTTCCTTGCTTTACTTAAATTATTATACAGTAATGACCTTGCTAGATACTGCAATGTAAATCATGGTAAATATATACTTGGAATGTGAATAAAGCATAAGTAGTAATAGTAATTTGGCGTATTTCCTCTTTATAAACAAAGCGTGCAACAGGCGGACCCTAATCACTGATATAAATACCATTTTTGAAGTTTTTGTGAAATGTGAAGTAAAAATATATATTTTAAATAATAATACTAATTGAAAATTATTAAATTAATTACATTAATATTGAAAACGAGCAAATTATTCATCTAAACCTATACGTTTCAACCCTAGAGAATTGAGTCGTTGGAAGCCAAATTGTGCGAACATGGCGCGATGAACATCACATTTTCTTCTACGTTCTAATAGCACTGATTCCAACATTATATTGTCAAAGAAAATAATAATTTAAATAGTCACATGAGACATGTATTTTTAGTTTGAATGTTTAAATAAGTTATCATTTGTAAGCAAATCATTTGTAAAATTGTAACTGAGTTATGTAAATGCTAAGACAATAACTATAATCTGTGTTTGTCTTTCTGTCGTCACAGTAGTCGTAATTTAAGGTACATTAACAAAATATAATTAAGATAACAAAGATATTTTGTCTTTCTCATTTTATAAGTTATTCAAATCTTTCATATTCTTAATATTGATATAAAAATTCTATAAATAAAGTTGTTATTAGTACTAATCAATGTTACATTCTGGAATCTCTTTCATTGTCATTGCATAATATTTTATTTAGTTAAATTATATCAATAAATACAATTATTATCTATGAACGTGTACCTCCTAGAAGAAAATTTAAATAAGGAACTAAACTATTACGTCTGGAAGTTTTTGTGATGTAAGTTTTTTAGCTTTTTTATCTTTAGAAATTACCTTTCCATACACGTTGAAATTTTTATGGCCCACTAAATGGAATATTAATGACTTCAATAGACAGAGTACACGAAAAGCACATTAAAATCTTAGTATCAACGTTATTACTTCAACTAAAAGTATAACAGAATTATATAAAAATTGGGTGTTTGACAGTTTGCTATCAATCATAACTTACTAGATTGTTTTTGTTTCACTATCAAGAACTGGAATAACTTTTATAAAAAAGAGCATTATTTATACTTATTTGTTTTTTTTTTAGACATCTTTTATATATAAAAATTATTTTGAATTCAAAATACATATTTCAAAACCGAATGGGTGCAGTCCTTTTCTTTAACTTGTCCATTTGTGACGAGTTTATATTTATTATTTATATATAGGTATATATATTAATGGTGGTTCTTTGCATGTGATATACCTACAATATGCTCAACCCATATATACATAGGAAGTATTATAAGCTTTTATTTATAACTTAGTCTCCTCAATCTAGTCATGAAGTTTGGATCGTATGAAATACAATTTACCGAATTACTGTACCTTCGCTCACTCGTGTAGGAAAGAGTAAAATCGATCATGGCTCAAAGATAGGATTTTTAAACAAAAATGTTTATGAAATAGCATAAAGTGAAAATAGTTGCGTGGCTTTAAAAATCTTAAAAGTGACAAGAAAATTGTGGTCTTTGTGTTGGTCTGATAGTTTAGGTCGAAAAAAGTCTCACGTTTGACATATAAATAAAGGCCAGCATTATTTGAAATATACAATACCTACGTATCTCGGGCTTCGCAACATCGTACATCTTCTTTTTATAAGACCTGTTAAGGATATTATATCTCGTATTATCCAAATTCACCGATCAACAAAATCATCTGCAATAAATAAGGCACCTTCATATATGGTAATATAAAATTGTTAATATTACCCTGACAACCTTGTGCGCATTTCACTCTGTTGGCCTCCACGTGATCACAAAAGAACTGATTGACAAACAAGCAATTGAAGGGAACACAATTAATAAGGGTTCCTAAGCCATTGAATATGACGTAATTTTTACCAACGAAATATTGCTTACATAACTTATTAATAGCATTCCATTTTATGTAACAAAATTTGTACCTAACGTAAAATCTCTTAAGATTTCAAAGAAGTTAATGTACTTTTATGTACATACTGACCCAATTGTCATACCAATACGGCTAAGAGGTTGCGGTCAACAGCATTCGTATTCGTTTCAAGTACGAATCGGTCATTACAAGATAAATATGATAAAAATCTTTTGAGGATAAACAAGCTCTATAAATAACTTATAAGCGAGTTGTTTACGTAAACAAATATAGCGATAAATTCATTATACACCGCCTTGCGTAACATCTTAGAACTGTCAAGTGCATATCGGGGCTTCGAACTTTATATAAATATTACATTATCTAAACACCTAGTACTCTGTCAACTTTTTAAATTACTTTTTTTATTTTTTTAGAAATTAAAGAAACATGTGCCATATTTAATTAACAATTAATTGTATGAAGCTTATTCCATTACTAAGTACATTTTTAATTTGTTTTATATATGTTATTTCTGGTTACGTTTTTAAATAGAATGTAAATGAAACTAATATTTTTCGGATGCAGTACGCGATTTTATTTTTGATTAAAAACTACATACTCCCGACGTTTGGGCTACTTTAAAGTACTTTAAAGTACTTATCTTAAAAATGAAATCACGTAGTACATCCGAAAAATATTAGTTTCATTTAAATGTATAAGACTCGCGAAAATCTTACATCTAAATAAATAGGATTTTTTTAACAAAGAATTTGATTTTAGAAACGAAACCAAATATTTTAAACAAAAATCATAATCAACCACAAATTACGTCTGTTTTAACACGGATTATATTTTTATTATTAAACCAAATCAATAGTTTCATTCAGTACAAAGTTTTCAAAGAAAAAAAATAACAAAAAAAAAAAGGAACGAGATATTCCGTTGACTGCAGGCTTCTATTCTGCCTGTGCCCTTGAATTTTTCATTGTTCATTTTCTTTTTTCTATTATTTCTTGCCTATATTATCAGTACTCGCTGCACAAGGCTCTGCATTATCACACTAACCTGCTCAGATTTTAATTTCTCAATGATTAACCTACGTTATTACTCTCATGTGGAAGTCTCTCCGATCGAAAACCTGAATCACTCCTTATTTGTTTCATTTGGACCACCAATAATTCTCAGATAGTTATTACTAAATTGACGTAAAAGATATCTAGTAAACATATTCATATTTAATATTTGTACAGTTATTTAAAAATGGTGAAAAGGTTAAGAAAATGCTACAAATTACAACAAGGACATCTATATTTCGTGGCTACTGCAGTATCAAAGTTTTGTGAACGAATTAATACTTCTGTCTAAAACACGACAAAAAAAAAACACATTTAATGAGCTATGTTATAACAATATTTATCTGAACAACAATAGAGGTATATAATATGCTGTATTAATTGACCATTGTTTAGTAAGCAGGACAATTCGTATAAGCGAATTATAGCGAAACAAACACGATAAATACGTTATAACGTTGTTATATTCGACTATTACATTTACTTTATTTACCATTAGGTAAGTGACAAACAGACCATAAAAATTTTAATATATTTGTAAAATGTTTAACATTTCAAGGACCTTACGCGAATTAAGCACGTCGACCACAACTCTAACATTCCAGTGTACATTACGGTGCTGATAATACTCAGAATGGAAACTTTGTTATTACGTCTGACCTTACAACCCGAGATATCTGGGACGCCTTGAACGGTACAAATAAATATCAGGAGGTAATAAATACATCATATCATACTAATCATATCATATCATATCACATGTCAACTGATTTATGTATCATAAAAAATATAGATTGAAAATAAATCAAGAAATGATGAAATCTTATCGCATACCTTAATGTTATTTCTGAACTGATTTTTAGATTACTAAAAGGAGCTACATTTTTAATCTATTTAATAATTAGAAATAATTGTTTTTTTATCTTTATATACAGATAAACAGATCTCTAGCTAGAGTTATTGTATTTTTTTTTACATATTTTGCTAGATTTATTCACCGTAATATTATTTATTACAAAATTATTTATTTTGTTATAATTTCTACATGGAATTAACAAAAATGAAATATAACTAGTATTTTGACATTGATTACATGAATTACTTATTCAAATACAAATTTATTATCATTTCATTTAAAATTTATCATTGTGAGACAAATGAGAACTTTTTTTGAAAACACGAAAATTTAATAAATATTATTACATGTTTTTTTTTATTCCAAGTTTTAACTTGAACGAGAGCTAAGTCTGTTTTCTTTTTTTAAATACTTGTCGTCGTAAAATTGGCTTTCATAATCAGAGAAGATATTTAAGAACGCTGATTACATAATAAATTAATTGTTATATGTTTAAAATTGATTAATTTGTTACTATTATGTGACGTGTCAGGGAGGAAATGTTATAATTGTCATTATTAACTATATTCACAAAGGGAATTAAATGTTAAAACACTTTGATCGTTAAAACAATAGCCTTTATGCTACTACTACTGAAAATCTACAAAGACATGACATGTGTGTTGAATGCGATTCGGATACGCTATTATCTGCTATTTTTGTTGTCAGTGTGAAGTCGGCACTCCGCGCGTGCGGTTCTTGCGTGCACACGTTAAATGACATGTTTACTCGTATAAAATATTGTTTCCCATTGTGATAAGTGTATCCTGTAAATATAAGTTAATTAATAAAATCTTTGTATGTCATTAAAAATGAGCACAAGGTAATTTTTTATATATACATACATATATATTTAATTCATTATATGCACAGTATTTGCGACGCCAAATTTTATTTTTGGCGCCACAACATTGATAATATGATATTTGCAATTATACAAAAGACGTTATATTAATAGATATTAATAAAATTATTGTAACAAAGAGCGTTTTAACGTTAAAATGTCGCGGAGGAAGTATTATATTGTTTTTAAATAAACTCCAGTTGAATTATTGTTGAGTTATAGGAGTGAATTAGCAAATTTTGCATTGTAAACAGAATGTAATTATATTGTTTTACAATACGATTTGTATTTTGACCGGGACTCGGACTGGACGTCCGCGACACAGAATATTTGTCAGTGAGTCACTCGCGTAAGAAAATCCGAAGTCAGATCAGGTCAATCGTTTAGAATGCAAGTGAACTATTTAGTTTTAATTACCGCTTTATATTATTATTAATTTAATTTATTCTTTTCGATCATTTTATAAGATATACAATAAGTTTAACGCGCCATTTTATATTGAGATAGATCTCATATCTTTCGATAACAGGTTTTCTGCACGATTTTTGTGAAGATATTGAATATGTGAATAATTTTATTTTTCCGTATTTTGCTAGCGACTTTTTCATTAATAACTCTATCGATCATTATGTTGTATTGATTTAAGTATAGAGAAAGTGTATAGAAAATGATCAATTTATTAAAAAACATATGAATTATTTATTGAAATGAAACTAATGTTTTTCGGATATACTACGCGACTTTATACATGAATAAAACTCGCGAAAGTCTTAGATCTCATTATATGAATTATTTTGTCACAGCAATTATAAGTTGAAACAAAACCGAAAATGTCTGAATACAATTAACATATTTTTATCATTTGATAATTTTTTTTTTTTAAAAAGTGTAATCATTTTTAAAACACAATTTATTATGATTTTTTTTATTGTCTTTCCGATCTCCAACTCACGTCTGTTATGAAGATTTTCCACCTATGTCCGTTGCACCAAATTCGCCTTCCGCACCTGATAGGACCAGTGAACTTTGGTTAACCTTAACCCTCTATCGCGAATATAAAGATATTATAGAGACTGATTTGTACCAACCGACCAAAACGATTACAGTGACCCCTTATCGGTGAATTCCGATAACATAAAAACAATATTATGACGTATTTAACCATATTTATCGATATTAAGAATTATATTTGACACTGATAAAAACCAGTTTATATATTTCAGTTGCTTTTATCGTGTCTTATATGTTTAACGACACGACATAGATCATATACTTATGATTCCATAAACAAAGGATGTTTTTAGTCAAATTAACCTGAGGATTTAAAATATTTGAGTGCAATGTCTTCAAACAAATTAACCAACTAACAAAATATAGATATAAACATATATATCAGGTTAAGGTTTTTGTTTTTAGAGTATAGTAATTAAATAAGCAACTTAAAGGAGCTTAATAATAATAGTTGACAAGGCACATGTTTTTTGATAATCTGTGCCATCAAATGTTTCATGTCATGGACAATACTGGCTGACTACTCAATGATTCAGTCTTTTTTTAAGATAAAAAAAAATATTTCCTTCTTCTCATTGCAGACTATTTTTTTTTTACTCTTTTTTTAAATTGAAGTGATTGGAACAGTTATGAGAAAAGTTTCTTTCGTACAATCAGTCTATTTTTATGCCTTCTCCGAAAAGTATTTCTCCAAAAAGTATATTTATGAATTCACGACAAATTGAACGGGTCCATGTAGAATATTTACAAATTTATAGCGTTTACATTAAAAAATCTATGAAAATATAACATTCCTTTAAGTTAAAGTTAAGACAATGTGGAGTTTCTGTATACCGTAAGATAAAAAATATTCAGTACAACGTATCAATTAATATTTAACATATGTCAATACTTCATATATAACTATAATTATATATATATACCTTTTGTTTGATTTCCAAACGGAATAATTAATGTACAATTATATAAACGGAATAATTAATGTACAAGATTTTATATTTGATACGATTCCTGTTAAATTTTCGATTTTGAAAAAAATATATATAACTGTACAATGTTCCCCCATGGTGTTATATTCTAGTCAACAATTAATATAAAGGTTTTAGTATATAGAGAAATATATAGGCAAAATAAAGTTGACCAACATTAACCTATAAACTTTATTATGGATTCTGGATATACCGGGCTACAAGGCTTAAGAAAGCTTTCGTTTGTACCACGTCTGTAACTTTTGCTTTGAAACTAATATCGAACATGAAAGGTAAGATTATCTGAACTCGAAAATCTCGAACACGAAATAATCCCTCGAGATAGAACCTTTATAATAAACCCTTTCAACGAAACCCACGATCACCTAAAAATATCTATCAGCTGAATTGTTACTGGCGTATTGTTATCCTTATCTGGAATTCCAATAAGAGCGATCGATCAATTTAGTAATATACTCGAACCTTGAGCCTAGCAACAAGGAAAAAAATGTGATACAGGTACTTTAACATATCAATCAATATACAAATATGTATATTGATAACATATATATATATATATATAATCAATCGTCCTTTAGAGATCTTCCTATATAATAAAGACATTAATTCTTTTACAATTAGCTACATTGTTATGAGAAGTTTTGTGACACAATAAGTAAATTTTACTCATAAAATATATATCTAAACAGTCTTAAAATATAAAAATTATCTTTTAAACATGAGTTATTTAAATACATTTAATTATACGTTTTTTTATGTTGTGTAAATTATAACTAATACTTATTTGCTTTTGTTACAGATAATAAACCGAAAATGTTCTTCTTGGAAAAACGATTATCATATCAAGATAATGAAACTGAGATAGGTGGTACCACCATAATCTTATATAGATCATGAAAACTTTATATTGTCATATATACGGTTGAGCCGCCCTCCGAAACGTTGCTTCCTTAATAAATGTATATTATATAATTGTTAAAGTGCCTATATTTACCATTCAAAGTTCGTTATAAGCCGCCTTAAATAGTATAGTGCAAATAAAGCTTTAATCACGATGTCGCACGGTACTGTGAAGAGTGTGAAGAAGAATGGTTCTCAGGTCGACGAGAGTTCCAGGGAGGGTTCAGACAGCCTGCCTCCCCCCCCAGACGGAGGTTGGGGTTGGATGGTTGTCTTCGCTTCCTTCATGATTCATATTGTCAGTGAGTATTTTTCAACCGTTCTTATTTTTATTAAAAATAATCTATCAAAATAAAATTTAAAAATTGATTTTGTTCAAATATCGTTTTGACAACTGTCACAATTTTCCTAGTATATAAGTTTAATGTTTTCTAAATTACCTTTTATTAATCGATAATTAATCGATTACCTTTAATACCAATAAACACAATGAGGATGGAAAAATCGATTTGTTTAGTATTCATACGCGGATGTGAATAAAACTTGTTAACATAATTCAATCGATGCTAAAGGAATTTTTATATTGTATATAATAACAACATAATTACTGTATACCATTGCTTACTAAGTCCTTCCGTAGGTGTAAACGTGCTCTAATAAATAATTCAATATGGCATTTATGTTTCTATAAAAACATAATATAATATGGAAGAACCAAGATTTCTTTGTCCCGCATGATAATAAACAACTCCTCTAGCAAGATCTGCAGCGGAATTCATTAAGGAAAATATATATTGAATCATCCTAAGTAGACAATCGACCTTTTTGACTATTCTTACAACTACAAGTATTATGTTACTTTTCTGTGAACTCAAAGTACCAGAAGGAGATCTTTTTTAATTCAATCGTCGCCAAGGCAAGATATTCTATATCTCCCGTATATCACAGACAATATGACTTCCAAGGCTTTAGTTGAACTTTTTGTCATTTTTAATCTTAATGTCTTATAACTTGGCTATCATAGTTTTGATTTTAGATAAACAGAACCATATTTTCAAACTTCTTCATAGATTAATATACGCTATTTTATTATCTACGCCAGAATTCGCCTTTAAATACATTCTGAAAATACTCCTTTGTAATGTTTAATAGAAAAGTTTTAAGTTTTAGAAGTTTTAAAAGAATTCATAATTGTAAAACAACTAATTTTATCTATACCTTTACATAACTTAACATGTTATAAAATAAATAGACTGTTCTCCACTAGGCTACTCAATCTTTCATACATACATTTAAAACTATAAAAAACATAAGACTCAGAGTTTTTATGAAAGTGAAAAACTTGTGTAACTGTGATCACCAATCAAAAATCTCGAATATATATTCTTATAATGTTCATAATGTATATAGAAATTAATAGTAACTCAAAACGCAATAAGTTACTTTTTTCTTAGCATTACATATACTCTGACAATGGAAAGAACGAAGTGGTTTTTGTCCTTACACAATTTACAATCTCTTTTTCATTTATATTTAGAATAGAAAAACCACCACCTTTAGTTATCCTTTCACATTTTCCTATTACAGTTATCTTTTAACATTTCTTTTTATTATAACCTCAACGTTCATTCACTTTTTTAACGTAAACTTTATAGAAAATAGAGCTTCTGCTATTTAAGTTCTAAATGATGAGTCCTTGTTTGTATATTACAAAGCTCTCGAGATAAAAATCACAACAGTTCCACGATACAAACATTGGATTGAGCAGACTAATTGTGTTCTTAATTACGCGATGAATAAGGCAATACATAGAAAAGAGTATTCAAATAAAAATATTTTCTTTTAAGTAATGCTGGAAAAATCGTAATCATACTTACAGACATGTACATATTTGAACGCTTTGTATATTAAATATATTTAAATCTTGTCATAAATGTTGTTAAAAAAAATCTGGGACGTAACTTTTATTACTAGTAATAAAAGTACAACGTGTAAGTTTAATATAAAAGTTTCTAAAATATATAAAGCTTATTCGAAATAATTTCTATACAGTTCTTCAAATGTTGGAGTCAGTTATAAATAGCAGCACTGTCTATGGCGAATTTCTTCAGTGCCTATCTTATGGGTTCGTTTAGGGATACCAAAATTTGACGGTGTTCAGAGCAAACCTTACTCTCCAAAATTAACCATATACTACAATCCAACGTGTCTTAATCCATTCCCAGATAAGAACTAAGTTACGGCCAGTACCGATGAAGTCAGGAACGTTCACTTCTAGCCAAGTTCAGACCACCCTTAGCTGGTCTGAGCCTTATAGTACGGGGCGAGTCTAGCAGAATGGTTGATTATTGCTTATTTCGCACAGGGTTGTTAATGACTTAACTATCTTTCAAGAGTCTTGATAAACTTGTACTGACGTTTAGACACTATTTTCGTAACACATGGCTCAGTCTCTCCTCCATGGGTAACTCCAAACTATCACTGAAGTAAAATAATGCCCACGTTTTAATCTATTGACTTAAAGATATTTTTGTACAATTTTCTCATCCATAAACCAAATTCTTCGGCAACTTAACTTTGAATACCGCTTGAGTAGTTATTTTGATTATTTTTTTTAAATTAACAGTTAAACAATGACAGGAAGTCTTTTATAGGCAGCACGTCCTAGTTCTTTTGCATTATCAACATTAATGCACGAACACACGGAGGCTGTCAGATCTTTTCTGTCACAAAAGGAGATTTCATTGGAGTACCTATCAATTAACAGAGCTACTGACTAATAGCGTATTAAGAATTTTTTAATTTCATATTTGAATTCATAGCTACTTTATGTAATCCACATTTTACTTATTTTTATTTATAACAAAAATTCGATGTATCAAAATATTTTACAATACATGTGTATGGTGCGGAAATAACAAACTAAATGAACAATCACAAAAAACTGTATGACGCCACATATCAAAGTGATGCTTTGTTAATTTTGAATTACAATATTTATATCTAAACTAATTATATTATGTAAATTATTTTCTTTTTGTAATATCTTATTTAAAATTATGACTTTGACATAGAAAGAATATAAATATAAACAATTATTTACAATTAGTTATTAAACAAATGAACCCAGAACAATGCAACATTTTTCTTCTACGACAGAAACTGATTTATTACAACCTTGAAGGCTTTCACATTATATACAGATATGTATATATATATATATATACATTATCTGAATTGGTAATTTTAAATGTTTAATGTATCAGCAATACACGTGTCTCACCTTCATCTACACGTGTTAGTGAATATAAAACCATTTGGTTACATCAAGATTTTATGCATTACAGTAAAACTCGTCACAAATTACTGTTTAGTATCACTTTATAATATGTAATATGTAATGGAGACGTAACAGAAATATACACTATAAGACAATCCTAAGATTTTCCTCTTTATTTTTGCAATCAAATAAAAACATTTTGTTACACTGATTAAAATATGTATTAAATATACTTCCAATATAGATTTTATAAAATATATAATGAAACTGAATTATAAGGATCCCTTCATATAAATATCACTATGATTATTTATTATATCACTATGTCACAAGAGATATAAATACGAGACTTTTAAATACATCTATAGATATATACATACGATTTCATTACAATAATAATTTAATGTATGTATAATAATGACTCATAAATCGAATAAACATATTATGCCCTCAATCATTTTTAATATAAACATATATATAAAGTGTGGCATTTGCATATACGTAGATAATTAATGTGCATATGCAGATATCGTTGTACATATGTGTGCGAAGTCCTCCGATATCAATGTGTGCAAAGACCGCAGTGACACGAGGTCATCGCCATTTAATAATAACACCAACAAAACTGTATACTGGCATGTTTATAAACATAATGTATTGTATTAAATTTGTCAATTTAGGACACTGCTTTTTGGGACAATCGTTTTTATTTTCACTAGTTGTATCTTTCTAAGAATGTTACTAGTTATATATGATGTTATTCTTCTTCTTTAGTTAGAGACGTTTCGTTATAGATTTCGCCAATGCCATGTGCCGATATTATACTGAACTATGTAAAGAGGGTTTTTTAAAAGAAAAAGTTCTACATATATAGGCGAAATTTAAACTCAATAACATTTTAAATACCTTCAAGAATTTATAAAATTCGTGTACTGATATAATCTAGTGTTGAAAATCATTTATAACTAATTCAGAACAATTTATTTATTATCAACTTATACTATATTCAACAAATTAATGTTTCATTTTTAGTTTCCTAATAGAAATCCAATATATATATATATATATATATATATATATATATATATATATATATATATTTATTTATACTTATTTTATATAAATACTCATATAACAGACAATATACATAGATTGATAAATCCTTCCTCTTTCTTTGTATAAAAATTAATTTATATCGTTACGGAATAAAAGTTTAATCGATTTTAATACTTTTTTATTTGATTCGAGCTGATTTTAATTAAAGCAAAATAAATGTATAAGCTTAAAAAAACTTTAAAATCCTTCTATACGACAATTGCAATAAAATCTTAATAACACCTTTGTACTGTCATTCATTGAATATTATCACTGTCCACATTATATATATTTTAATGGAATTAAAACGTTCAGATTTATTTATACACTACGACATATATTTGTGTTATACATCGCTCTCATAGTTGTATGATTGTATGTAAACTTCATATAAAACTAATAATGAAAATACATAGTTATACCAATGAACTAAATGTCTTTGATGCGAGATATTTATAGTCCTCTCGTGACACTAAAAATAAGTAACGTTTCATATATGAGTAATCAATAATGACACACAGATTATATCAAATTAGACTTTGTACTTGAGAAATTATCGCAATAACAAAATATAATAAAAGACATTTTTTAATTCATTGTAAGATTGTCATTTGTTTAATTACTTATTCTATTTTTATGTGTACGCTTCTTTTAATTTCATATAAAAATTTTTAAATAATAAACCGTTTATATCTAACATATCTGTATGTGACGTCGAGCTGTGATGAAGCAGAACAATTAATAACAACACTCAGCTAATCAAGTCACGAGGAGCCAGGATGTATTATGCCACTAACCAGGTCAAAGTGTTCCCGGGATAACACTGTAGCAGCGCAGATTAGGCCGTTCCGTTTCATTACATGCTACTTAATCCTGTATTTTCTGGTAGAAAACAAACCTGATCTCTTTATTGAAAGACAGAAGATTTCATAGAAGTATTTTGGATAATAATGTATCTTTTTTTTATAATTTTTTTCCGCTAAACAAAGTCACGGAAAATCCCTCACCACATCTGACATTTGAGTTCAAGTAAACATAATCTTAAGGACAAATTTTGTATCATTCGTATGTTTTAAAAGTACTTTTTACTTCAAATTATTACACGTAAGAATTACTGCCATTACATTTTCTTGACTGTTGTAATTCCGATCCGAGCAACTTTAATTAATTTAACTGAAAACGGAATAAATTAGATGCTGACCCAGAATATATTATCCATTCTACTAAAGCTACCATCGTGCCTTTGATGTATTCCTTGTACGAGCGTGTGAAACACTAGCCATGCATATTATATGCTTTATGTAGCCAGTTTTACACACCCACGATACATAAATCACGCTCCACCACATTTAATTTATAATCAACATTATTGCTTACACTTTGCTAAAAAAAATATTCTACCGTAAGGTAGAATATTCCATGATTTCTATAAAGAAATTCCATGAAAAGTAAATAGTATGAATGAATGGCAATTCGAATGAATGGAAAGTAAATTTAAAAATTAAGTAGGAAAAAGAATATAGATGATTCTCGTACATAACATAGACGACGTAAAACATTGTGTCAAGGGTTTGATCATTTTGATCTTTTGAGATAAATAAACGGAAAAGGGAACGAAGCTTACTATTATTCTATTTAAGATAAAACTTCAATTTAAATTCTAGTATTAATTATTCTATAAAACATTATTATAAAGAATTATTGATTAAATAAATAAAATTCATAAATTGTATTCTAAAATTCACATTTAGACTCTCTCTGAAAAGACTTAAAATAAATCATAATTACAAATATATTCTTTAACAAAATATACTGTAACCCAGAACTGTCATTTAATTATAAGTACCATAGTAACAACTTATTAATAGCCAAGTCTCATATGACATGATTAAATTAATTACAATTATAACCTGATTCGGCTTTAAGATATCGTTGATTGAATGAAACCGAAGTTAATAACACAATCGTACAAATTATCATTACAAGCTAATTACAACGTGATCCCATATTGATCTAAATTGCGATAAGGGACTTCATTTGTTTGCGATACGGAAGTTTTAATGTTTGCTTTAAAGCAATTAGCGATTCAAGCAAACTGTTACAACACAAATATAATCAAACTCCACGTGCCATAGTTTCATATTTCACTGTCAATGCAATGTTTTATGTACTTATTTTGCATTTACTAATACCATTTCTCCTAGATAATATTCATCATCCGTTTTTATGTGTTAATAACAATTATACGTGATGTTTTTACTGAAGTTGTGTTATTTTACTAAATGATTTTTACTAAAACTGTCGATTTTTTAATATAATCTAGCCAATGATCTATCGGTTGCTTAAGAATAGGAAATGGTATTGTTGTTAACTTACAATACAGAACCATTCTTCGTGAGTGTTTCAAATAATCAGATCGCTTATGTTTTATGCCGAAGCAATAATTATTAGAAGATAATAAGTTTATTACAATAAATTTATCAACGGTGGGCGTGTCTGATACCGTGTCAGACTATGTCAGTCTAAAATCCAAATGTATTCATCCGTTAGGTTTGAACTATCTCTATAATCTTTCATAAAATGTTATCGTTATCATTTCGATCGATCAAATACATTTATCTAAGGTTTATTGATGGATTTTATCTACCGATAGTCGCTGAGCAATTTTTAGCTTCTGTATATTCGGAAATGTCACGAAACCTTTCAAATTGATGGCTTATGACATCATTCCTGTATATTTTTTCAGGAAAGGTTAACTATATCTTTATTTAAAAAATATTAGAATTATATCTACAGTTTTTATAACGGTTTACTATGAACAACAGCATTTATTGGATTATCAGCATTTTATGACTAACTTATTCATATTATAAATACATAATACATATTACATTGGTATGATCTAATAATATTCCTAATAACCATAATAATGACTATCAAAAAGTATATGTGTAAACTTTTAAAAAATAAATCGTAATTAAATATGTTTGCTTTAAAGAAATACGAGAATATCAGACTTAAACTGGATTGAATCTGTCACGGCTTCTGATTCTAAATAAAAACTACCCGCATTAACTTGTTAACTATACATAGACATTGATTTTTTCGTAGTGTAGCATTTAAGTCTCAACCGTTAGCTGAAAGATTTCCAGAAATTTAATTATATAAATGAAAAGATCACTTTCAACAAACGAAACTGGGCCAAGTGCTTAAATAAATAATCTAAAACGACAGTACCTATAATCTTTTCAAGCACTTGTTGAAGATTGTGAAGAGTGGGTGGATAAGCGTCGTATTTAGGCACGCGGTATCTGGTATTGAACTGGCGGATGTAATTATATCAAATATAACAATAATTTAATTTTATAGGACACGTCATTGTATGTACGACTACAGCTTCTCCAAAAGAATATAAAGAAAAAGTTGGAAGATTTATAAAAATTATTATCTTTTTCAATTGCTTATAGTTATGTGAATATTCTAAAACGTAACTAAGAGACTCGCATGAAAAGACTCCTTTGTTAGTATGAAATAGGTAGGTGTCAGCTTCCTTTGTGGTAGATAGACACCATTGTCGACTTATGCCAGACACTTGTCACTTGCCACTTGCCATCGATACTGTAGCGTCCATCATGTTAACCCAGTTCGTTGTACTGATAACAGAAACAGATCACATGCAAGCGGCGCTATCTAGACATTACAAGAACTTTACATGTATCAGTCAAAAGGACAAATAAGATTGACAGTAAAAAATTACTTAAAAGACAGTAATATGAAATTTTCTTGAACAGATATTCGTTTATAATATAATTATTGCATGATAGTAAGGTCGTTAAACGGCCGGTAGCATCGAGAAATTTATTTAACTTAATGGCCATATGAATGACCTTAAACTATATATGACTACTTTCAGCCGATGGTATGACGTATTCGTTCGGCGTGTTCTACGCTGAATTCCTCACCTACTTCAACGAGGGACAGAGTAAAACGGCTTGGATCGTCTCCATCCTAGTGGGAGTCACTCTCAGTTCAGGTAATTAACCTATAATAAGTATCAGAACACTTTAAATATTCTCACGTGTCTCATATTTTGAACGCTCCATAGTTGATTTATGTTTATTATTATATCAAATACAGTTTTTTTTATTTATTACCTTAAAACACAAAGAGCAAACCGTCTATCTGCTATTGAGTTTTCAGCCACGCATATCTAAGAGAATATAAGTATATAGAACAGTCAGTCCAGTACATTAACAGTGATAAATTTTCTCGGTCAAGCCAATCCTTTTCTGAATTCTATCAAAAACTACTAACTTATCTCTGTAGTTGTAGTATATTAGATTGCTATTCATGTTGTGTTTTTCCTCTATAGCATATTGTATAAATAACTTCTTAACATTCGTAAAGGATTTCCAATAGAGATCTCTGTTGATCGATAACAATGTTTATGCTTATTGTATTTTAAACTGTAATATCTCTATTTTTTCATAAATAAATAAATAATGCAATAACATATGAGACTTATATTTATATTGATATTTATAGGTCAGTGTTCATATAAGATTATAAAAGTGATTTTAACAGAATGAAGAAGTAAAATTATTAAAAGGATAATAACAGGATGCCGCCGATCTTTAGACTGTTTACAACTCAATTACCTTTTTCCAAGAACTAGACGGTTTTCACTCGTTGGTACGATTTGTTAGGTCTTTTAATTAAATAAATCATGTTATATTTGAACCTGTGTATGACCTCACTTGCTTTTATGTAAGCTTTAATAATATGTACCTACTATAAAAGAGGACTTAAAAACGTTGCTTTCTAAAAAACATGATAATTTTGTTTGAGACATGATGTTCATCTGTAAATATCTGAATATATTTTTTTATAATAATAAATATTAGAATTTTCCCAAATCCGTATGTAATTTTCTTATGATTTTTTTTTATTCGAAAACAAAGTATACATTAACGATGAACTGATAACCTTGATACTCGTAAAATATAATAAGCACTTTTTATTTCCTGTAAAAGCTTCTTAATGTCATCTAAGTGATGTGATCACAAAATCTGCACTTTTTTAAAACATTACATAAGTTTTTAAAATAATGCCGTAAGAATATCTGATGATGAAGTACAGTTGAAGAAAATAATAAGAACAAGTTAAAAACAGCTGTTATTTTTACTAAATAGTAGAAAATTTAAGAAAAAATTCAAAATATCAACATTTTTACGAACCTCATACATACCCACTAACGTTATACATAATTAAAAATTTCAAATAATGTCTCAAAGTATGAAATATGAATCATTATATTAAAACATTTCAACCATGATTAAAATGTTTCAAATAAACACTAATGTTTTATTAAAATTCATTAAAAGTTATTTCGTTCGCAGAATCTTAAATGAACTCCGAGATCCTTTTGCCATAAATTTTAAATATTTCTTAAATAACAAGTATGCTTAATATAAAAGTATGAAATTGCTCTCATATTTCTGTGGCTATCAATATTTTAGAAACAGAAGTAGAATATCGTATGAACTATATATGTATATATGTGTGTGTGTGTATGTAAACTTTAAAATATAGATTGTAAGGATTCGTTATTTGCAATTCACAGGTCCTATATCTAGTTCTTTTGTGAACCGCTGGGGTTGTCGGACTGTTACTGTGGCCGGTGCATTACTGTCCTCGGTCTGTGTGGTCGCATCGGCGTTCGCTAAAAACGTTACAACCCTTATATTTACGATTGGCGTAGGCGCCGGAGTAGGATTCGGCCTCATCTACCTACCCGCCATTGTTAGCGTCACCGTATGGTTTAAAAAATATAGAAGTCTCGCTACAGGTTTGTTTTCTTAAGCATAATGATTGTATTTGTTATAAAAATAATATATAGGTATGTATTATGTATGTTTTTTGTTTAGGGATCGCCGTGTGTGGTTCAGGACTAGGAACATTTCTTTTCGCCCCCATAACTGACGCTTTAATATCAAATTATGGATGGCGTGGAGCTATGGCGCTCATTGGAGCCTTTATACTTAACTGTGTTCCTTTGGGGCTCATGTTCAGAGCAGTTCCTGAAAGACCGATCACTCCAATCACAGAGCCAATGCTACCGAAGCAAAACAAATCACCTTTGAAAAGATCCCAAAGCTCGGAACAGGTCGTTCGGGCGAACGGAAAATTTGAAGATGATGTAGCTAGATTAACTCTTTCCCAACCGGCACTAAATAAGCCACACGAACAACAAAAACCTCATTCACGCCAAGGAAGTGGAATAATGCAAAGACCTGATGTTTTATATCAGGGCAGTATGACGAGTCTCGCTAGATTCAGAGGAGTATCTCCAGAAAGAGTACAGCTTTCATTTAAAAGAGAAGAACGTGAACAAAGATGTGGCTGGCTGCCGTGTTCAGAAGAATCGAAAGCAGCACTAGCAGAAATGCTCGATATATCTTTGCTGGTTGATCCTGTATTCATATTATTCGCGTTATCAAACTTTTTAACAAGTATAGGGTTCTACATCCCATATGTTTACACGGTACCAATGAGTGCCGCCTTGGGAATCGAAAATTCAGCATACCTGATATCTATAATTGGAGCATCAAACTTAGTAGGCAGAATCATTCTTGGATATATAAGCGACAAGCCGTGGGTCAACCGATTGTTAGCTTACAATGTGTGCCTTACTATTGCTGGAATAAGTGAGTACGATTCTACACTTTCAATATTAAATAAGTTTTCGTAGAGGTGGTAAAAAGTAAGTCAATTTTAGTGACGTAATAATTCTATATTTTTAATTTAAACTCTTATGCATTATGTGATCTTACGTGTGTACATTTCGGGAATTGTGGTCGAAAATTAAACTAAAATAAACTTAAATAAATTATTTTTTCAAGTATATACCCTTGAAAACGCAAGACATACAAGTGATTCTTAACCATTTATTATACTTGACAATATATTTTATAGTAAAAAATGATTGCAAAATACGGGTTAACATCTACATCCAGATAAATTGGGATAAAATTGGGATTAAGTCCATCAGAGGTACGTAAAAGATTGAGGCACTATTAATTTCTTGTTAATTTTCTTAGGTACTGCAATGGCGATGGTTTGCTGGGAGTTTTGGGGACTCGCTCTTTACGCGACCATGTTTGGCTTCACTATCGGTGCTTACGTTGGTCTCACCTCGGTAGTTCTTGTCGATCTTCTTGGTATAGAGAAATTGACAAATGCTTTCGGACTTCTCCTACTCTTCCAAGGAATCGCATCACTTATCGGACCACCATTTGCTGGTATGTTTTTTAAATTCATATTAAATTCCTACGTCAAACTTTATATAATCATGCAACTAATAATTATTATTTTTAAGGTTGGTTGTTCGACTCTCTGAATTCCTACGCACCAGCCTTCTTCGTCGCTGGAGGAACGATATCACTCAGCGGTCTGATTCTATTCTTCATTCCGATGTTGGAGAGGCGAAGCAAAAGAGATACGTCAATAGAACAAATTTAGCAGGATGACTTTAGAGGGACCAGAACTAGATATAATAATCCTATTATCGTTCTGAACAGTCCCTCTACACCGTCCTCCGGTTCCACCGAGGACACGTACAGCAACAGGGTATATACAACAGTTGTTGATAATGAAGATGAAGAATGTGTAAATAATGTTAGCATTAACGACTATAGGATACAAGCTCATTCCAAAGATTGTGTGGACAATTGTAGTGACGAAGTATACAGAACTGACGACAAGTATATGTGAAAGTGTAAAATAATAGTTATTTAATCCAATCAATTACCCAAAGACTCCAACAAATTTTAACACTAAGTGTAACACGGCATACAATAAATCAATATATATATATTAATAAATAAAACAATTTCTGTTTTTTTTTTTTGTTTTTAATATAATATGTTATACAACTGATAAAAATAAATTATTAATATGATTATATAATGTAAGTTAGTTGTATATAAGCGATGCACTATTTTGTATATTCTTCTTAGATGTAAATCTGTTCGATGTATAGTATAAATGTAAATATTCGGCCTTAAAACGGACCAATCTTGGTTAGACTCTCATTGAGGTCCAATATCCAATCTTTAAACTTATCAATATAACCATATCTTTTTACGGATACCTCATACGTCTTGCCTTGTATACATATATAATGTTTGAACGTGTAATAAAACTGTCCTATCAATGATTGTATATTAGACTGAATTAGATAAACGGTATACTGTTTTAACAGTTTCTACGTACAAATATTTGTAAAGATATTCGCTGTCGATTTAATATGCATGTGACCTGATTAAAAGTTACCACAATCAACTGCTTGTTTTTATTTTTATTTAAACATTACATATTTCGAGATTACAATTATTATATAAAATATATGTCTATGTGTGTATGTGTTTGTGATGTTTTGTGTACATTTGTGTACACATGTGTACATTTGTGTACACATGTGTATATATTAGTGTGCGTTTCATAGATTACGCTCATCATTGTAATACTTGTGATTATTACACTATGTTATTTTTGTTGATATAATTTCATTATCTGTATTCTTTTAAATATACACTTTGTTATCATTATTTACATATTATGTGATATCTTTGTTTGATGTAAACTTATAAAACAGCTCGTGTATACAAAATATATCAATACTTAGCAAATAATTCTTTGCACAACAATATATTATTTTTTTACATATTTAAAAAAATATTAACAACAGACTTCACCTCGTTTAAAACTTGTAACAGATATATTCCTGGGATAAGTTCATTTTCTTGAACATTAAAGGTGTTCTACGTATTTTTTGTTCTCTTAATACTATGTGTGGAACAGTGGTGTTGTGCTCATTTTTCTTTTACCGAAACGCGTATATGTGTATAATTATTTAACGATGGGGGGGAGGGGGATTGATTTTTTCCAATTTTCGCCCGTTGCCAGAATCAGCCCTGTATATACCATAAAAAGCAAAGGAAACGAAAATCGTTACGAAACTCAGTGGCGTGCACAGAGATTCTGGGTAGGGTATGCAGAATATGTTTGAAAAAAAAATACCAATTTTCATAATTTCATCCTCTAAAACATTGATAATAATGAGATCTTTACCAAGTATTCATTTAAA
>JAAAKD020000379.1:2904857-2914984 GCA_010014825.2 Danaus melanippus
GTAAACATTTGTATTTCGTAATGTATGATTAAAAGTATGTAAGTTAAAATTAAAAAATATAGGTTTAGTTGTTATATTCGTAGGGTATGCACTGCTTATTTGCTTCTATGGTGTGCACGCCACTGACGAAACTCATTGTGCAAAATCTGCAGTTCTTTTATTTGTCAATACGTCAGCCAATTTAAGTTTTTCGAAATCATCTTTAATTCCGAAACTAGATCCTCTCCAAAAAGGAAGTACCTGAACGACGTTCCGGAGCGTTCCGACTCGACAACACCACTGGTAGACAAATCAATTTGCACAAAGATCACTGGTCGGAATGTAAAATGACCATAATAAAAATGTAGCAACTGTAATATTAAGAAGCAAAACTAAAGATTATTAAAGTACATAATAAAGTAAAATTTTATATGGATTTGTTTACACAATTATATATTATAAAATAATAGAAATCGTTATACCAGGAGTCCTGTTACTCTTTTTTAGTTAATTCCTTTTTGTTACATCGATCGCCTACCATTTTTTTATGAACTCTGTCGTCGCAGAAAAACATTGCTGCTGTAGTAAACGCAGGGGCCGCCTGAAAAATATACTTACATAAACCCATGAACGCCCAAAATAAATTAATCATTAAATTTATTTGCAAAAGAAACATAGTAAAAAAGTAATAAAATATAAGAGGAAAACAAAGAAGCAACTTAAAAAAAGTATTACTTAATAAAAGGGAATTTATAAATCTCGAAAGACCAAAAGTGTGTTGTTGTTTTGTGAAAAACATCTTTACAAATGATTAAATAACTGAGGCTGGCCTTTAGATATAACCAACTCAGTCATAAAGATAATAAAAAAAAGAAAGTTTTTAGAAAAGACTGCTATCACAAACCTTTTGGATCTTAGTTTGTATAATGCAACGCATTAAAGAGACTTGTTTATTATTTATATCATAAATGTAGATTTTACTTTTGTTATATGGAAACGAAGCTTTTAATTCAAATAGTCCCGAATAAAACATTATATAATTGTTTGCGGATGTCCGAAAGAAGCAATTTTAAGTTTAAATCTACATTAATTTTAAATAACCCTGAACTTCAACAATTAATAAATTCGCTAAAGTCGGTGATTGAGCTTTAATATAAATACATAAAGTAATCTCAGTATATTAAAACGTTTTTGAAACTGAAAAGAAACATTTAAATACAGTGATATAAATTTTATGTAGTTTATGGTAAAGTTTCATCGTAATATGATCATTGGTTTTAACACAGAAACATTCAAGTAAATAAAAAAGGTCAAAACCTTTTGACCTTTGTTCTGAACAAAAACTTGTCTACATATTGGTAACAGTCAATTATTCATTGTTTACGAGTTATCCTTTATCCATATCTATTTTATTTTATGTACATACAAGTAATAACATTAAATGAGACCAATTTTTATTATAACATGAACTATCTAATATCCACGCTATGCTATGATTCAAGCTAGACCAGTAATTCCGGAACAAAAACAAATGGACAGAAAATTTGTATACATAACAGTGTCTCGATAAATATGTTATAAAAATATAGTTATTATTAAATAATGTTATATTTACCCATTGTAACCAAATAGCAAACTGAATGACGGTCGCACATGGCTTAACCAGGTCATCGCCAGTCAAAACTTGAGACGCCAAAACCCAGCCTCGTATCAGGGCGATTGGCAACCAACACGTTATGTTGGCGACTGTCATGATAACTACGCTCTATTTAAAACGAAGACAATGAATAAAATATATATATTGTTAACTGAATTTTAAATAAAACCCCCACATAAATTATAAAAGTCTACTTAAAATATAAGGCAAGAAGTGTAATACCTCTTCAAAATAAGAAAGCTATTCATTTCTTCTATCATAAATATATACTAACTGACTATAATACTCACATTAGTAAATCTTTTTTGCTGCAATAACTCCGACGATGCCTCAAACTTTGCTTCGAGATTACGAGCCCATACCAACATAGTAACACTAAAACAAACAGGCCATTCTATCGTATATAATAATAAAAAAACCGAAAATTCTATTAAACTTACATAAATCCAGTCGATTTTACACTGCGAAGCAAAAATATAGTTATAGTAACATATCTATCCCAAGTTTCAGTTAAAACCATATCAAGAACACATGACTGACACGAAAAATCTAAACCAAATCTTCCAAGACCGAAGACCGGCGGAAAAGCGTATAGAGCCGAGAAAAACAATGATGATCCTTGGAACAATATATAATGATTTTTTTGAATAGGCCAACCTAAAACATTATTATTATTGATAACATTATTCCAATGAAGCTTATAAGTTAAATATTCTGGTTCATTATAAACATACCATTAGTTATGTATTTAGCAACAACATATCTCTCAATACAGACATGTGTAAGGCATTCGTATTCATACACAGCGAAAAATGTTTCGAGGAATCCAAAAAATTCACAAGATACACTGTAAATTCGAGTACAGTTACGACATTAACATAACCATTAAAAACCATAGTGTTACTTCAAACTTATTAAGTTATATATATACATATATAAATTACAGAATACATGTATGTATGAACAAGTAGTTGTTGAGTCAAGCATTCAATATTCAAACGGGATAATTTTTCGGAGTGTGTGCCCTTAGAAAATATTGACGTGAAAAAACATTTGAGTGTATACTTTTCTATGATTACTTTTACATGTAAGAATCGTAATGTGAAAGTAATTATTAAGAAATATGAATGATATCAAAATGTAAAAGGCATTAAGGCAAAAACATATATTTTTAAAGCATTTACTATTCTATATTTAGCAATTATAAACAAAAATAATGATAGATATTAGTAAATTTCCCTGCAAAAAAAATAAAAATATTAATGTATAAAAATTTGGTACTTAAAATTTAAACAATACACCATATCCTGGATGTGCTTTAAATTGAAAAACCCAAAAATTGTTAGTTAGGTTTCAAACTCACCTTTCATAGTTGTTTGATAGTCGAAAATAAGTGAAAATAGATACAGCGCGTCTCACGAAAGAAATAAACGTGAAAAATGCCAAATTCCTATAGCTTCTGTCAGATCTTAAATCAGTCAATAATAGGAGGGAATTAAGCCAAAGTCCTGCAACAGTAGCTATTGCACCTGAACAAAAATGTAATATTAAAACTACAATATTATATAAAGAAACATTTCAAATAACACGTGACACTTACCTGTAATTAAGAAACCAAATTGTAGGTTTCTCCTAGATTGTTCATCAAATATATCACTCCACACACACTCATGCCCGGACATGATGGCCAATTTCATATGGATTCCAAGTAGTGAATCAGTCCGTCCTGTCCGAAGAAGTTAAATCAATTGAGCAGTTTCCAATAATCACTACCAGATCAAATTTCTAACTCAGCTGACTCACATTACATCTGGTTACGGTCTAATTCTGTTTCTCCGATTCTTGGTTGTCATCTACAAAATTTGTCCCTTAAACAATTGTATAAACCTCAGTTGACTTGTACGCAACTTTCAATCATAACCTTTATATTTAAATAAAGTATACGTTAATGAGAACCTTGAGCTTAAACTTATGTTCTGACCAATTTTAGTATAAAACTAAACAAAAAAGTAAAAAGGTATCCAAAAGTAAAACAAATAATTACGTATGTCATTACATAATGTGAGAAATAATAAAACTTTAAGAGATTTTTAATAATTATTATTAAGTACGGCCCTAGCACGTGGCGTTATATAAATATCTATTTTATGATTCTTGGGTTACATGAGCGTAGTTGTTAGTTACGTAAAATATTCTATACCGTTAACACTAGTTTGCATCGTCGCACTAATTGTAGAGAATTTGCAGTCATTAATAAGAGAAAATATATTAATCAAAAACTGGGAACTGCCTGATTTGAAGGTGCAAGATTTGTGATACGCTTGTGTCACATATATAATTTGATATAAATAAGATATAATTTGTTTTGAAGCGAGAAAAAGTTTCATCAAATACAACAATTTTGAATATTATTCTTCAGGAGACAAGAAAAGTACTTATAAAACTTTTATTGTAATCTTGGTTTCCTTTTTACGACTATTTAAACTTTGTATTCAAAGAAAGTTACAGAAAACATCTAACAAAATACATTAGGAATACAAATGAGACAGTACTATTACAAAGAAAATTGTTTTATTTAAGCAATATTTGAAGGCTACTCCATTTCTCGACATCCATTTGGCGCTATCCTCAAAACTCGCTTTATTCATAGCCATAAAGTTCCCGCCAGCCTGCTCAGCTTGGACTGGACGTACTCCGGTTGTCCCAGAACGTTCATTGTATTCACGGTTTCCAGTATCATAGATCCACAGTTTTAATATAAACTCCTTTTGTATAGCTTGGCACGCTCTGGATGCAACAATGCGTATTGTTTTCGCATACGGCCTAATAACGACGCTCGTACCCTTTCGTCAGCACTGAGGTAACATAAGACAGGGACACTCGTAGCCGCCTGAGAAAACGACTGCGTTTTATGCCTTACATTCAAAAAGACCACAGATTATTAAAAAAAATGTTCATATAAAGTTTGTTCTAAACAGATTATAACTCTTTCATTTAAAACCTCACCTCTGTAGCTACAGGCGCTATTACTGCTAGCACTTGAGGTACATGTGGGCGGTATCCGAACATGAGCAACGGAAGCCATTCCCAACCTGCCAATATAGCAGCCGGGATCCATAAAGCCAATGTCGTGACACATATAATGTGAATACACTAGAAAAATAAAATTCCTTCATTAAATGTACGCGTTGGTAGAACTCATCGATTTTATTACTACACGGCATTGGTTTATAAAAATAACCTTTGTGAGACGTCGTTCCTCTCTTTGTTGTTCGTTCCTATAATAAATTTTCTCTAAGCGGATTGCTTTTCCCATGTAATAAAATCTAAAAAATATAATGAAAAAATTATCTTCAGGTTTATATTTGAGTATATTATTATTAAAAACTTACATTCCAACAATAGGCAAAATTCCACATATGATGACGTAAGGTACACTGAAACCCAATTGTTTCGCACCAGAATTAAGTGAAGGCCATAAGAAGGTACAGACTGTACCTGTTGCGTCACAGGAATAAAGTCCATAGCCAAATAATGGAGGGATAGCAAAGAACACTGCCACCATCCAACATCCTCCGATAAGTGTCCAATAGTACCTAAAGTGGACAGTTCTTTCTGAAACAGATATGATAATTAAGAAATCTTCAGAATTTTAAATCAAAATTTTTGATAATTTTTTGCATACCTCGCCTATAACATTTTGCAAGCAAATATCTTTCCAGTACTATTGCAAATAAAGCAATCATTTGAAAGACACCAAAAAACTGGTTCAGGAAGGCAAATAATTGGCAGCATGCTGAACCAAATAACCATCTGAAAGAAACTTTATATTGAGACATATTTATTTAGATTACAAGTATAATTAAATATTAAATAAAAGAATTGGGTGACAATTCAAGATCTTTCAGAACGACTGACTATTTTCTTAATCTATTTTGTAAAGCAAATATTATTATGATCATTTAGGTTAACACCGTTTACAAATAACACGATGCCTTCTAAGTAAACTGTTAGCTTCATTTTAAAACATACGATTGTTCACTTAGGTAGCATCAAGTATATATTATTATATTATAACTTAAAAACAAATTCGGTTTTTTTTAAAACAAATAGAAAAGAAATGTGTATCTTTTCAGCCTTATAGAAATTATTAAAAAAATCTATGCAAATCCAAGAAAACCATACAATTTTAGGGACAAAGAGTACACTTATAGAGGTTTATTTTAGATAAATTACCTTTTTGCTATAGCCGACGATCCCGCAAAGGGAAATCCAAGTAAATTTCTACCAAGTGATGCTGAACATAGATTTAGTATCAGCATGTGACTCTTTAATATGAGTAGATGACTGTGTATGAAAGTGGCGTACAGCCAAACGTTAAGGAGCACCCCGAACACACCTGTCAGCAACCGTTATATTACTTTGACACCAAGATAAATGTCTCCACGAATCAAATTGATTTAAACTTACCAAAAATAATAAGAAGAGCTCCCAATAAAGTTTTATATGAACCATCAAAATAATAATAAGGGCACTCGTCCTCGTTATTATCAAAAAATGTGTGCATTCTCACGCTAACACTTTACAAGTCACTTTAAGCACATTAAAGTGAAAATAGTTACAATTTTTTTTTAAGGACACGTCTCAAAACGTCCTCATAGGCGAAGTGGTCACAGAGACTAGACAGGTTGCCGAACCAACGGGCTCATACCAAACAAAAGCTTAATATCATGTTACAAGTGTGTATCATTGTGTGCTCTAACGCAGCACTAAACATATATTTAAGCAATGATGAACAATAACTCAAGAAAGCAGTTATTAAATAAAATCACTAAAAGTAATAAGTATTAGTACCTACACGAGAAATGTTAATGTAAAAATACAATTAAAGGAAAAGAAAGCCAGCATGCAAATCGAAATACTAGCATTTTAATGTAGAAAAGTAAAGAACTACATTAATTACATAAATGAACGAGATTGCACTTTAATTTCAAATATAAGAACTATGTAGGAACAATGAATACACTCTATTGTATTCTGTTAGCCAAGTGTGTCAAGATAGAAGGAAGTTATTCAGTCTATTTAACAATCTAAATATAACATGATTCAACAACAGTTATTCTATTTATAACATTTTAACAGGGTTTATTTTCTACATCACTAATGTACTGTAATGGTTAAACTAAGTAATCACCGACAGATTTATTTGGATTACATTAGATTTTTAATTTTATTTAAACCATAGCTACTCTACGATAACCTTTTATTTATATAACCTGATTTCACGGTTATGTTAATTTAAAACTTAAGTGGGAAACTAAATATTTTTGTTCCTTTTTTTTAACTAGTGAGGAATGTATAAAGAAGGTTTTAATCAATTCGTTCACCGTATCGATTTAATATTTTTAAGACTAATTTAAAAACTATTATTAAATAGCAAATCACTTTCTTTATTAACCTAATAAATATATTGTTACCAATTACATAAAAAAAATCTAGACAAGCCAAAAAACGCTACCAACTGTAAATAGTTGGCAACCGATGAGTTAAAAACGTCAGGTGTGTTACGATGAACACTTACCACGCCAGGCGCACGTCTATCGCTCACAACTAATTACCGGGAAGATTGCGAGTGTTTTTGGCGATGTATATTCGATCACTAGCTACTATTTAGTGTTATCAACCTCACTGAGGTGTGTAATCGTAGCGAGTGCGCAGTTCAGTACGAGCATAGGTTGAGTCGCGACAGGATGGTGTCTAGAGAACAATTATCGGTTATGATCAAACACCATCTTGGTCTTCTCACTTTCGGCGATGAGGATGAATATCACGTCAAGTGGGCCGTATACGAATCTTCTCTAGGAGGTAGGGGACTGGTAGCTACTCAGGATATCAAGGCCGGGGAAGTTTTATTTGTTGATTATCCATTAGTTTACGGACCCCGCTCCGGAATTATTGTGCAACGAGGATGTACCGTCTGCAAAAATATAGATAGTAACATATTTTTTAAATGTTCAAAGTGTGCATTAACTTTGTGTTCCGTGCAATGTCAAAACAGTGATTTCCATTCAAGTGACTGTAGTATAATTTCCCGCTGGCCTAATAAAGTGCCAATTGAGGAAGTTGACGACACTCTTTTATCGCGCGCTCTAACTCCAATACGAGCACTGTTATTAAATGAAGATCAGAAATACTTTTTGACTTCCTTACAAGCGAATAGACTGCCACAGTATGGCAGCGAAATAAGAGAATTGAAACAATATTTCGATATTCCTTTACACGAAGAAGAATTCATGATCTTAGTAACGTGTGTTCTTAACACAAATGCCTTTCAGATGGCCACACAGTATGGAAAAAAGGAAATGAGTTTGCGGGGATTATATCCTGTCGCATCCATTTTGAATCACAACTGTGTACCAAACACAAGAAACTGTTTTAATGGTGACTTACAAATGACCGTTAAGGCTACGAAAACCATAAACGCCGGTAGTGAAATATTCACATGTTACTCGGGAATGCTGTGGGGAACACCAGCCCGACGTCTATATCTATATAAAAGCAAACATTTCTTGTGTGATTGTGAGCGTTGCGCGGATCCAACTGAAAGAGGTACGTTGCTGGCTGCCCTAAAATGTTTCTCAACAGAATGCCATGGCTCACTACTACCGATACATCCATTAAGAACAACAACAGCTTGGCGCTGTCTAGAATGCGGAATGAGAGTGCCAAATGATAACATTTGTGTTATACAAAGCGCGTTAGGAAGTCTTATGGGATCATTGGATCTGAAAAACGTTGATGAATTAGAAAATTTCTATTTAAACAGAATCACTAAATACGTTCCGAGAACAAATCAAATAGTATTGGATCTACAATGTCGTCTCATTTGGGAGCTTGGCAAAACGGATGGACTTCGATGGAATGGTAAGTATAACGGAAAAAATAATTTGAATGTTCAAAAAGTATTTCAAATGTGATAATATGTATGAAATATTAATGAATACTTTCATGTACCTTGTTTGAGTGACTGTTAGCCAGTCACAAAATTTGTCTAGAACTTTAAAGCAATATTAAAATTACAGATCTAATAAATTATATCTTCATATTACAATGTTTGATAATAAAGATTTTTAGGTCAGAGTTTCTAAGATGAAAATTTTTATTGATTTCATTCAATGCAGCATTAAAACTGGGCTTCATAAAAATCACTAAATTGATTTAAAAAAATATACTTACCTTTAAAAATTTTCAACAAATCTCTATAATGATCTGTGTTCAATTTTTTTTTTGCTTTCAGAAGAAAATATAAAATTTAGTTTAATATTTTTGGAATCCAAATTGTTAATACATTCAGAATCAGTGTCCCTATCATAGGTTTGTATAGTAACACGAAACGACGTACTGAGCGTATCAAGTTCATCATTAATAAAGTTTCGTAAATGAAAGTATCAATATATATTAATAAACGCGAACACTGAAAACATATGTAGTGTTACGATGCAAACTTGTCGTAAGAGTTGTCAAACTTATCGAAATCATTATTGAATCAAATAAAGTAACCAGCAGTGAACGATGTCAGCAGTTGATCATTCACAACTCCCTCTTTACAAAGCTCAGTATAATATTCACACATGACATTGGCGAAATCTATAAGAAAATACCAAAAACTAAAAGAAAGAGGGAGAATCAAATAAAGAGGAAAGAAAACTTATACAAAAATATCTCTTTTTGATAATTTACAAATGCGATTTTTCTTTAGATTGATTTTTTTATTAACGCAATTAACAATCAACCTATATTTTGAATCTGAAAAAAACATTCATATTTATAAATCTTTTAAAGTAAACATACAATGATAAAGATTTTTTTATGGAAACAGTCTATATTCAACCTTTTATAATGTAACATTTCAGTTATCAAATTGTATTTACTGTGATTTACGTACATCAGTATTAAGAGTCAAATATCAAGCTATGTTTGTGTTAGTCATAACATCTTCTCGCTTATGGTTAGATTAAATTACGGAAGCAGTTAGTAGATACTTATAAATTATGAAAAAAAATGACCGTATTGTGAGATATCAATTTGCTATAAGGACATTCAAACAACTTTAAAGTTGATTTTAAAAAATTATTAAATAATTTCTGGTCAAAAGTAAGGATATACATTAGCGAAATCTGATAGTAGTATTTATAAATACAAATTTGATAAAGGAATTGCATCATGAAACTGTAAGTGTGTTAATTCCAAGTTCTATTTTAATAACATCTCATAAACATACATCTACATCGAAAACGGAACATGCCGTCAGTCATTTTCCAGCTTTACTCGCTTCTCTTGTTTCGAGCATCCCAGTTATAATGGACGAAATTGATTCGATACAAAAAATTGTAATTTCCTTAAAGAACCATTTAGTCAGCTCTCCTGTTATCATCGACAAATCATCATTGGGTGGACGTGGTGTAATTGCAACAAAATTTATTAAAAAGGG
>JAAAKD020000379.1:2928031-2940457 GCA_010014825.2 Danaus melanippus
AAATCATAATTAACATTAAAGTAATTACTTTGTACTAAATGTATATAAACAAAGTATAATGTACATGATGTTTACTGAAATATTTTGTTTTTTAATTTTGATCAGACGGTCAACACAAACTAGTTTTTTTATTAATCTAAGAAATAACAAGACCAATTTTCGTGAACATAAAATGATTTTCATGAATGAAGGGGTCTAGACTTTTCAAGTGCATTAAATTAAAATCTCTAAACTCTGACTGATATAAAGATATGCCGCTTAAACATTTGTCATTTAATATGTTTTCCCTCCAATTCATAGATTTAAATACAACTAGATGTTCATAAATCATTGGGTTATATACAATGGACAAGTTTACTAATAATGAAGCTTGATTATATGATTTATTTGACCTTATTTTGATGTTATAAATATAACTTCTATTACAGGTATATCTCAACTAATTTAAACATAGTTATTATCATTTAAACTGGTCAAATATAATAATTAATCATAGTGGATGAGTTAATATATAGTGTAGTTTAAGAAAAAAGGGGGCTTTCAACTACCTTCCAGATGACGATGATGATGAGCTGCCATCTGAAGAAGATGAAGAAACGCTAGAAGAGCTGGAACTTCTTGATGAAGAAGAACTTGACACTGCTTTCTTCTTGTCTTTACGAACATCCTTGTTGGAATCCATTTTTAACTGCAACTCTAATTCACGCTGCAACTGCTGTCTTCTCTTCTCAAGAACGTCTGTATCTGCATATTCTAAGTCATTTTGATCCCAGTTATCGATCTCGCCATCAGGACTACGACCCGACCGAACGACTACAGTGGAATGCAATCGGTTCTTAGCATCATCTTTAACCAATCGTTTACTTTCACTATCTTTATTAGCTGCTCTTTGCTTAGATGGGCTAATTAGAGTGTGGGTTGTAGCAAACTTACAATTTTTACCGTAAGCACAAGTACCGTGTTGGGCCCACTGCCTGCAATATTCCGCAGCCTTTTTAGTACCAGAAGATTTTTTAGTACCGAGACGCTCAAAAACACTTGGTCGATTTGAGAGATCTTTAGTTTTCGGTAACTCGACAGTAATTTTTCTTTTTCCTTGTTTTGACATTATAATTGAAAAACATTTGTTTCACGGATAATGTTTGTAATAAAGACACATTTCCCGTTTTCTTCACTTAGATCACTTTAAAACAGTAAATGAAATTATTAAACTATAAAGAGTAAACTCAAATTGATGCTTTTACCACGCTTATTTTTGAAGTATCATAAAAAATTTAAGACATTAGAGTTAGACATATCGATTAGATTTGATGGTTCTTTGTTTTTAAAAATAAATACATGGATTATGTGTGGACATTGATTAAACACATGTTTCCAAAATATCTATATATTAATTTACTAAGTTTATTTTAAATTATTTTGGAAGTTTTCGGTAACTTACATTTTCGAACATTTAAAAAGTTAAATATATATACGGGTTTCTAAACGCTCACCTCTGTAAACTGCCGCCAACGCCGATGAATAACTTTTGACTTTCAAGAATTTCGTGATTTTGACATTTTTTGCTTAGGATTTAGGGTTAAAAATATTAGTCCTGTAACTTAAATTACTAAGAATACAATAGTAATAAGAATCTTGTCTACATCCAAGCACATAAGTCTTGTACAACTCATTAAGAATATCAAAGGCTTTACTTATTAAGAACAATAAGTCAAAACAATGCCTGTACTTGATGGGAAAGAAATAGACATATTTTTTGTAAGTTTTTTTTAATATTGTTTATTTTTGGCGTTATCTATTTATAATAACGAGTTTTATAAAACCTATTTCAGACTTGATCTTTAAATTTTAGATGATGTATTACATACAATTGAACTCCTTATCACTTCACAAGTGCATAATGTAATATTAAGACAGCATAAACCTTTTTTTTCCGCATTCTTCTGTGTTAATAAGTATTAACTCAAAATATTAGTTCGAATAATAGTTATGATAACAGACCTCAAATAGTAAATAGCATAAGTGCTCAAATTTAGATACACTTATCAATACAACTTATTGATAATGTAAGGATGTCTTAAGAAATTTTGTACTGATAACATTATGAATATTATATGTAATATAATTTATTTCAGAGTGAGGAGGACCTACCATATGAAGAGGAAATATTAAGAAATCCATTTTCAGTTAGGCATTGGCTAAGATACATAGAACATAAAAAAGCAGCACCTAAATATGAAATTAATATAATTTATGAAAGAGCCCTGAAAGAGCTACCGGGCTCTTTTAAGCTGTGGTATAACTATTTGAAACTTAGGAGAAAACAAATAAGGGGTCGTTGTATAACAGATCCTGCATATGAAGATGTTAATAATTGTTTTGAAAGATCCCTTGTTTTTATGCACAAAATGCCTAGAATATGGATGGACTATTGTACATTTTTAACTGATCAGTGGAAAATCACAGCTACAAGAAAAGCATTTGATTCTGCTTTACGAGCTTTACCCATCACACAACATCACAGAATATGGCCCCTCTATTTAAATTTCTTGAAAAAGCATAATATTCCTGAAACTGCTGTTAGAGTATTTAGACGTTACTTAAAGTTGTGTCCTGAAGATACTGAAGAATATATTGATTATTTAATATCTATAGAGAAATTAGATGAAGCTGCATTAAAATTAGCTCAACTTGTTAACAATGAGAATTTTCAATCCAAACATGGAAAATCCAACCACCAGCTTTGGAATGAATTGTGTGAACTGATATCCAAAAACCCAGACAAAATTCATTCACTTAATGTTGATGCCATAATAAGAGGTGGGCTTCGTCGCTACACTGACCAGTTGGGTCATCTGTGGAATTCACTAGCTGATTACTATGTTAGAAGTGGTTTATTTGAAAGAGCCAGAGATATATATGAGGAAGCCATTCAGACTGTAACAACAGTAAGAGATTTTACACAAGTCTTTGATGCTTATGCTCAATTTGAGGAGTTGAGTTTGAGTAAAAAGATGGAAGAAGTTGCAAAAAAACCCAACCCCACTGAGGATGAAGATATTGACTTAGAATTACGTCTTGCTAGATTTGAATATTTGATGGAAAGAAGATTATTACTTCTAAATTCAGTATTATTAAGACAAAATCCACATAATATTGCTGAATGGCACAAAAGAGTAAAGCTCTATGAAGGTAAACCTCATGAAATCATAGATACATATACCGAAGCTGTGCAGACAGTTGACCCAAAATTAGCGGTAGGAAAACTTTATACACTGTGGGTTGGTTTTGCAAAATTTTATGAGAGTAATGACCAAATTGATGATGCGAGACTAATTTTTGAGAAAGCAACCCAAGTTAATTATGCTAAAGTTGATGACTTAGCATCTGTGTGGTGTGAGTGGGCAGAAATGGAAATTAAACATGAAAACTATGAAGAAGCTCTAAAACTAATGCAAAGAGCTACAGTGTTACCGAGTAGGAAAGTAGCTTATCATGATGATAATGAAACAGTTCAAATGCGTTTATATAAATCTCTAAAGGTTTGGTCTATGTATGCCGATTTAGAAGAAAGTTTTGGCACATATAAATCTTGTAAGGCTGTCTATGACCACATTATTGATTTAAAAATAGCTACACCTCAGATTATTATAAACTATGGTTTATTCTTGGAAGAACACAACTATTTTGAAGAAGCATTTAGGGCGTACGAAAAAGGAATAGCTCTCTTCAAGTGGCCTAATGTTTATGATATTTGGAATACATATTTAACAAAGTTTTTAAAAAGGTATGGTGGCACCAAGCTTGAAAGAGCTAGAGATCTATTTGAACAATGTCTTGAAAACTGCCCTCCTGAGTTTGCTAAATCAATATTTTTATTATATGCTAAATTGGAGGAAGAGCATGGTCTGGCCAGACACGCTATGTCAGTGTATGAAAGAGCAACAACGGCTGTTCTGCCAGAACAAATGTTTGAAATGTTTAATATCTACATTAAAAAGGCTGCAGAAATATATGGCGTACCCAAAACGAGACAAATATATGAAAAAGCAATCGAGACTTTACCAGATGAAAAAGCTAGAGAGATGTGCTTGCGATTTTCGGAAATGGAAACGAAACTTGGGGAGATCGACAGAGCTCGTGCCATATACGCTCACTGTAGTCAGATGTGCGATCCCAGGATTACGACAGAATTCTGGAATACATGGAAAGAATTTGAAGTTAGACATGGCAATGAAGATACTATGAGGGAAATGCTTAGAATTAAGAGAAGTGTACAAGCAACCTATAACACGCAAGTCAATATGATGTCAGCCCAAATGCTAGGATCAGCTGCTCAAGCTGCCGGCACAATATCGGATCTTGCACCTGGAATGAAGGACGGCATGAGATTGTTGGAAGCTAAGGCCGCCGAAATGGCTGTCCAAAGCAAGGGCAATATATTATTTGTCAGAGGTGAAACACAAGGTCTCAAAGAAAACGATAAAGTTGTTAATCCTGATGAAATTGATATTGATGATGAAGAATCTGATAACAGTAATGAAGACGAGGAAGTTGCACCTGTACAGAAAAAAGAAATTCCTGCAGCAGTTTTTGGAGGTCTAGTTCCAGAAAATCAGTAAAAAACATTTTGAATTAAGAACGAAATTTTAATTTATCAAGCTAAGCAACAGTTATTTTTACAAGTTATTTACAGATCACAGAAGAAACTATAACAAACAACAAATACAGAACATACATGGATTAATAGTTACAATGATCTATTTAATTTTAGCATAAAAAGCAACAACTCTGAAAGTCTTATATAAATTTTTTAAATCCTTAACTGGCAGTTTTAATGTTTTGAACACAACATTTTAATTACAAACCATCCAAGTTGCATTATCATTTCCTTTAGTAATAAATTCTAGGATTCAGAAGCATATTCATCACCCACCCAAAATTATAATGGAGAAAACAAATTTTTAACTGATCAGTGGAAAATCACAGCTACAAGAAAAGCATTTGATTCTGCTTTACGAGCTTTACCCATCACACAACATCACAGAATATGGCCCCTCTATTTAAATTTCTTGAAAAAGCATAATATTCCTGAAACTGCTGTTAGAGTATTTAGACGTTACTTAAAGTTGTGTCCTGAAGATACTGAAGAATATATTGATTATTTAATATCTATAGAGAAATTAGATGAAGCTGCATTAAAATTAGCTCAACTTGTTAACAATGAGAATTTTCAATCCAAACATGGAAAATCCAACCACCAGCTTTGGAATGAATTGTGTGAACTGATATCCAAAAACCCAGACAAAATTCATTCACTTAATGTTGATGCCATAATAAGAGGTGGGCTTCGTCGCTACACTGACCAGTTGGGTCATCTGTGGAATTCACTAGCTGATTACTATGTTAGAAGTGGTTTATTTGAAAGAGCCAGAGATATATATGAGGAAGCCATTCAGACTGTAACAACAGTAAGAGATTTTACACAAGTCTTTGATGCTTATGCTCAATTTGAGGAGTTGAGTTTGAGTAAAAAGATGGAAGAAGTTGCAAAAAAACCCAACCCCACTGAGGATGAAGATATTGACTTAGAATTACGTCTTGCTAGATTTGAATATTTGATGGAAAGAAGATTATTACTTCTAAATTCAGTATTATTAAGACAAAATCCACATAATATTGCTGAATGGCACAAAAGAGTAAAGCTCTATGAAGGTAAACCTCATGAAATCATAGATACATATACCGAAGCTGTGCAGACAGTTGACCCAAAATTAGCGGTAGGAAAACTTTATACACTGTGGGTTGGTTTTGCAAAATTTTATGAGAGTAATGACCAAATTGATGATGCGAGACTAATTTTTGAGAAAGCAACCCAAGTTAATTATGCTAAAGTTGATGACTTAGCATCTGTGTGGTGTGAGTGGGCAGAAATGGAAATTAAACATGAAAACTATGAAGAAGCTCTAAAACTAATGCAAAGAGCTACAGTGTTACCGAGTAGGAAAGTAGCTTATCATGATGATAATGAAACAGTTCAAATGCGTTTATATAAATCTCTAAAGGTTTGGTCTATGTATGCCGATTTAGAAGAAAGTTTTGGCACATATAAATCTTGTAAGGCTGTCTATGACCACATTATTGATTTAAAAATAGCTACACCTCAGATTATTATAAACTATGGTTTATTCTTGGAAGAACACAACTATTTTGAAGAAGCATTTAGGGCGTACGAAAAAGGAATAGCTCTCTTCAAGTGGCCTAATGTTTATGATATTTGGAATACATATTTAACAAAGTTTTTAAAAAGGTATGGTGGCACCAAGCTTGAAAGAGCTAGAGATCTATTTGAACAATGTCTTGAAAACTGCCCTCCTGAGTTTGCTAAATCAATATTTTTATTATATGCTAAATTGGAGGAAGAGCATGGTCTGGCCAGACACGCTATGTCAGTGTATGAAAGAGCAACAACGGCTGTTCTGCCAGAACAAATGTTTGAAATGTTTAATATCTACATTAAAAAGGCTGCAGAAATATATGGCGTACCCAAAACGAGACAAATATATGAAAAAGCAATCGAGACTTTACCAGATGAAAAAGCTAGAGAGATGTGCTTGCGATTTTCGGAAATGGAAACGAAACTTGGGGAGATCGACAGAGCTCGTGCCATATACGCTCACTGTAGTCAGATGTGCGATCCCAGGATTACGACAGAATTCTGGAATACATGGAAAGAATTTGAAGTTAGACATGGCAATGAAGATACTATGAGGGAAATGCTTAGAATTAAGAGAAGTGTACAAGCAACCTATAACACGCAAGTCAATATGATGTCAGCCCAAATGCTAGGATCAGCTGCTCAAGCTGCCGGCACAATATCGGATCTTGCACCTGGAATGAAGGACGGCATGAGATTGTTGGAAGCTAAGGCCGCCGAAATGGCTGTCCAAAGCAAGGGCAATATATTATTTGTCAGAGGTGAAACACAAGGTCTCAAAGAAAACGATAAAGTTGTTAATCCTGATGAAATTGATATTGATGATGAAGAATCTGATAACAGTAATGAAGACGAGGAAGTTGCACCTGTACAGAAAAAAGAAATTCCTGCAGCAGTTTTTGGAGGTCTAGTTCCAGAAAATCAGTAAAAAACATTTTGAATTAAGAACGAAATTTTAATTTATCAAGCTAAGCAACAGTTATTTTTACAAGTTATTTACAGATCACAGAAGAAACTATAACAAACAACAAATACAGAACATACATGGATTAATAGTTACAATGATCTATTTAATTTTAGCATAAAAAGCAACAACTCTGAAAGTCTTATATAAATTTTTTAAATCCTTAACTGGCAGTTTTAATGTTTTGAACACAACATTTTAATTACAAACCATCCAAGTTGCATTATCATTTCCTTTAGTAATAAATTCTAGGATTCAGAAGCATATTCATCACCCACCCAAAATTATAATGGAGACGCCTTTAATATTCCTATAATGTATTATTATGATTGCCGGTAAATGAAAGTTATTACCTCAGCATTACAGAAATTAACTACACAATATTATTATTTATATTAAATATATTATGAGTATCAAGAAATGATTAGCAATTTGAACAAATATTCACCATTCTTATATCAATTGTATTTGAGACATTAAAATACAGGCTTACATGTAATCACAACGAAAATTATGCACTTCATATTAGTACATTACTACTTTAGGGTTCTTTTTAAATAATGTCCCTGGGTGGTGTGATGAAATGTAATGAATTAGAGTACATATTTTGCTGCTCATTATAATTCAAAATACTAATATCATTGTGTACACCTCCAAACATAATGAGTTCACCATTGCCCTTTACTAGAGAGTACATGACCAATTCTTCCGGAGCACCCCGCATTTCACCAAGTCGGGGGCACAACCATGACACATAGTTCATTGAGTTACCACCCACAATTGTTGATATATCTAAGACATGCATGGACAGTGTGTTCCTTTTTATTTTCTTGACATTAGATTGTCTCTGTTGTTGGTTGTCTGCTGGAGGATCTAATCTATTTTCTAAATGAGCAATTTGCCTTTGGTTAATGAGATCATTTTCTGGTGGAGCATTACCTATGGAATCACAGGCAAATGCGGCCATCCTATATTTATTAGCTTCTTGAAGTTGTCTAACAATCTTCATACCTTTATTCTGAAATTTAAAATTTTGTATTAGATATACACAATAAAAGTAGTGTGAATTTTAAAATGTATTTTGATTTTATAATTATGTAAGGCATTTTCACAAACCTTATTTTTATTTCTTCTGTAAGCTGTTTCTTTTTTAGATATGTCTAGACCATTATTTAATTGTCTAGCTTCTCCACTACATGCTGCCATATTGTAATCATGATTTAAATTGTCATTAACGGCTCTAGGTATTCTCGCTTGATCATTTTCATTACTGGGCCCAGCAATTGGTTCATTTACAGGAACTCTTTGTCGTGGTAATATTCCACGTCTTCCATTTATATTTTGATCTCTATCTAATGGTCTCTGCAAACTTTGCTCCACTCTCACTGAGACTGGAGCTCCTTCTGCTCTACCAAAGTTAGATAATCGAACAGCTGAAGTAACTAAAGGTTTTGCACTAGTCCAGCCATTTCTGCTCCTACTCAAACTTACAACTTTGTCTCCGACTTTACAAGCAGGATTACACCATATATTTGCTGATGCCCACTCTTTATTTCTAACTGCTATTTCTTTCCATGTCCAAATTGGTCCTTTCATAGTGAGTACCCAACAATCACTATATACAAATCTGTTCTGCAAAGTTTGCACACCACCTAGTAATAATAACTGATCAGAACCTAACTGAATAAGCGACTGGGCATATCGTGGGGATGGTCTAGGCCTTGTAGTGGGTTGTTT
Organism: Danaus melanippus; assembly: GCA_010014825.2. Classification (NCBI taxonomy): domain Eukaryota; kingdom Metazoa; phylum Arthropoda; class Insecta; order Lepidoptera; family Nymphalidae; genus Danaus; species Danaus melanippus. Next base: position 2,936,950 of record JAAAKD020000379.1, read on the forward strand.
TCTCCAACTGAAAGTTGATAAGTCTAAAACCCATACATCATTAGAACACTGTATCTGAAAATTCTGTGTTGCTGACATAACTAGGCCACCAAAAACTACCATCTCATCACCATGGATACATGCAGAATGCCCAGCAACTGGAGGGGGTGGGTTATTTGTATTAATTAAAATCCATTTATTAGTATTCACACAGTAAAAATGGATATCATTAAACATTGTAACATTCTGATAATATTGGGAAAGAGAGGGATAAGTCCATCCTCCAAAAACTATTAAGCAATCTTTATAATCAACCATAGTTGTATAGGCTTTAGGTACTGGATATGTACCAGTAGCGAGAGGCCTAACCCATTGCCTTTTAGACAAGTCAAATTTCCATAAATCATTAAATGATGTAGCATTTGTTGTGCATCCACCAAATATATACATATTGTTCTCCAGGACGCATGCTGCATGGGAAAATCTCTTAGTAATACTTGGTACAATATCACTGGAGACAATGTTTTTCCACAAAATATTAAATTCTCCAATAGCTTTTACCAATTTAATGGATGTTTTATGCAGTACATCTGAAAAGAATAATGTAACTCTTAGAATTTTAGTAAATTGATTAGGACTAAGAATAAAATTATGGATGCAATTCTGCGTAAATATAACGAAAACTCACTCTCTGCGCAGTTACACCACCTTTTACAAACGCTCATACAATTTTGTAAGTCTTTATAAGGTGGTAGAAATCCGAGAATAAATTCCAATACTTCGTCAGGAAGATCTTCAATTGATGTTTGCAATGATTCTTGTAAAGTCTGGTGTATGCTTTCCATATCTATCAATTTATAGTTGATTATAACAAAGTGCAAGACTGTCCATAATGTTATTTAATAAAAATTTACGATTATAAAAATATTTTTTCACATCAATCGAATGTTCGAATCAACTAAAAATAAAATAATATATTTTAATAAATTATTGTCTGTAATTGTTTTTCCAGCACGCAAACTGCAAACATAAAATTTAATAAATTTTACTTTGATAAGCATAAACTTTAACTTCAAAAAGCTTAAATGTCAATTGAATAATGACATTAAACATTACAATCAGAAATAAGAAACCAGAACCAGAAGGGAAAATATGTCATGATTATTGCATAGATCCATGGACCTTGGTAGTCGGTAAGCCAAAAATTAATAGGTAAGACCGCCAAAATTTTATATTTGAATTTAAAATAGTTCGATCGTTATATATAAATATGTTTGTTAGATAAAACTATCACATTTGCAAAATATTAGGACTCGCTATAAGCAATTTTAATTTAATTATTCAATATTTTTATGCAATATCTATTGAACTTCAGATAACATTAATTCGGTGAAAATTTACCAAAAAATCGTAAGAGATAATGTCAAGGTTAATAATAAATAATAGTTCCGGGATTTATCAAGGGCTTAATAATACAAATGATGTACAACCTTCAAAGTAATTTAATTGAGATATATTTACTGATTATTCTTCAGTTTCACCCAACATTATTAATATATGTATTGTCTCATTAAATTAAGTCTTTAACGTATTTTTTTATATTAACCCTTTTGGAAGACCTTAAATGTATAGATAAAATTTTTATTATTAACAAAATAAAACATTTTTGTTTAACATAATATTCAATCCTTACATGTACAACATAACAATATAGAGTATATTATATTAGAGCATAGAATAGAATAATATTATATTTTAAAATAACATCACCTTTAAATAGATTTTTTTTGTTTTCATTATAGTTTGTTTATTGTTTGACTGTTAACTGATTTATTTCCAGGTCATAATTCGAATTATACTTATATACAACATACGAATCGATGAACATAGTTCATAAATATTCATATACTTTTTTATCTTCGTAGCCATAATAATGTTTATTGTAAATTTGTTTATCATAAAAACTCAAAATATTCAATCTATAAATAATAAAAATGCTTATGATTTAAACTTTACACAAATAGATCAGATTTATTAGGAAATTCATTGCATATTATCATTGTCATTATTGTCTTAAAAGATATTTGTTTACGCTGAACTATAATAGTATAATGTATTTTTTAACTTCCTCATAAACTATGATACTTTTAATGTTTTTGGATTCCGAACAGACACTTAGAATGTCTAAACAAATCAATCCATCTCTCTCTGAACTTTCTCTTTCAGTGACCGGGAATTTTTAATTTTGCTAATATTTAATATTTATAAAAATAATATTGTATGAAAGCGTACATGAGAAACTGTGTACATTAAAAACTTAAGTGTTATTTATTGGTTTAGTAAGAAACTACACGTTTGCCTGGTTTTAATTGTATATTGTTTTTGACAGATAACCTTAATTTTAATTTTCATGTAAATAAAATAGTGTGAGGACAATTTATTGACTAGTGTAGTGTGTAAAAATAAATCAAAATGCAGCATTTGTTACAAGCTAGTCCCATACTGGATAGATTGAAACATATCCAGCAAGTGTTGTCATATAAGATACAGCTGACAACTTCACAAAAGGTTATTAATTATTCTGTTTTCAAAGTTTTTAAATGTAAATGACCGAAACATTTAAAACAATTTCTATTTTATCGAGTTATTGCTCCTAATAACCTGCTATTATTTTAACTCATCACCGAAAAATTGTGAAAATGGTATTAATGACTAAAATGCTTCGAAGTAATAAATAAACAAGTAGATACATATACTTTTTATGTTATAATATTTAAAACAAAATGCAGCAAGATGAATTCTTAAGTAATGATTAATTATATGCTTATTACTCATTAGGTTGTACTGTGGAGCTTAGGAGTAGTGGGCACAAGTGCGGTAGTTGTGGGAGTTTTGTCACGGTATTTGGCAAGACGTCGGGCAAAGCCTATTTTTAATCCTAGAATTCAAAGAGCAATTAACAAAAGGTTGTCTAGAATGAGGAGTCCCAATGGTGGTATGTATTGTATTTTAAATTATCATTGTTGTTAAATTAATATATTTGTTTGAATTATATAATTATTTCGATACTTCTATTGTTTCAATAGGAATGGGATCTGTCGCTAGCAGTGGTGGTCGAAGCAGCCCTCTTGGATTTAGTGAGAGACTCTCAATGGCATCTGGTTCTATTGGCTCTGGTGGTGGTGATGCTGCGCCTCTCTCTCCACAGCAACTTGGTGTAATGGGTAAGTCAAAAAAATAATTTTTATATTTACTGCCATCTCTTGACCAAGAGCTTAAAATTGTTGTTTACGTGTGTTACCACTTACAAATTTATTTAGAGTTGGTATGTTATAAAATTTTTACAGCGCCATCTATTACACAATAGCGTTATTACATAGATAAGTATTGAAATCACAATCAACCTATTATTAAACTTTACTCGAGTTTTCAAAGATGACACTTTACATGAAAATATTAAATATAAAAATTACGTCCGAAATAATAATTTAAAAAACAAAGAAAAATATTATTTTATTTAAATACTTTC
>JAAAKD020000379.1:3081128-3201221 GCA_010014825.2 Danaus melanippus
AGCGACTTCTTGATGTTGCATGCCCTCGACTCTATGCCCATCCACCGCCAGTATCAATTGTCCCACTTCTAGTCCCCCAGCTTCGTACGCTGAGCCATGCTCCTGGAAGAAAATGAGGAAAGCTTTTGTTTCATCATTTAATAACGAACCTTTCCCTATTATCAAAACGAATTTACAAAAATTCTATCGCCTTAGTGAATTTGATGAAGCAATCGAGTAAACTTACGTGAATATTGATTATTCTGGGTAGCGGGTGCTTAGTATTGGCGCCGCCCTCGATAGCGATGCCAAGGATCGGCTTGGTTTTCTTGACAGTGATGTGGAGGTTTCCATGGTGGTCCGGAACAACCCTCGCGGCTCTGCCTTCGTCCATCTGGGCATCGCCATGTTGCAGGCGCTGCATGGACTGGTGCCTGCGGATCCCACCTCGATCCTCAAGTAAAGCACCACCTTCTTCTTTCATGTCGAAGCTACGCGACAACTTGTGGGCCAATTCCTGTCAATATGACTGTACTTAAAACGTTCTCAATGAAAAAAATAAATTTTGGATCGATTTTTACGGAATTATAATATTTAAATATAATGTTGCTTCAATTTCTATATCCTATGTTATATTCCATTTAGAATCCTGTTCTAGGAGCCTACATATACCACATCCACTCTAAATCTGTAAAACTACGCTAAAATAACAAAAATACCAGCCTCTAATAAACTGAGTGCGTTGATTGAGAACAAGTGTAGCTGGGCGGCAAAGGGAAGTAATTCGCTACAGCAACTATACTGGAAGGATTGAACAGCACTCGTACAACCGTATGCCTCTCAGTTACTAAGGTCTGTGATCTGTTTACGACATATGTATCGAGAAGCTGTAAGTGGATGTGAGCTGGAGGCTGGGGAACATGCGAATCAATCACTCGGTGGCGTGGTACAAAAGGTATTTTAATAGTGGTTAGATGTCTTATGAGAAATCGTTAACCCAATTAGCGTTCCTACACAGCGAATCCAGAACATGGAACTGATACAGCAACTTAAATGTTACAAATGAAATCAGTAAGCTCAGGTACTCGATATAATACAAATAATAAGTAATAATAACTTTTCTATGCATGCATCATAAAAATGAAACGTATTTAAAGATTGATTTTATAAATTTACATCGTTTTGTAAAATATTTGAGATGACCGTTTTGAAGTTACGCGTCAATAATTTACATGTCTAAAGTTTTTCTTAACCTTAATGACACTATTCTAAACTGATTCTGCCTAGATTATCCATGCAGCAGGTTAGCTTTAACCATTAAAAACGAAACACCTACCGCTACAGGCTGAGGATATAACCGAATTTAATGTGCAAGACTACATTGAAAATTGATGAACGAACGAAAAAATGAAGAAAACTTAAAAAAAAATAACCGAAATGAAGTGCTAACGATAAGGTAAGTGGAAACATATATTTTAAACTAACACCAAGCACGTTCCGATTACGAAGCGAAAATTTTGAATAAAGTTTTATTTTGAACATCGTGCAAAAGAAATAATTGTCAATGTGCTAGGACAGTTTGCCGATCGGTCTGACGGCGGGAGGCCGGGCCACTTACTAGAGGTCGTCCCCAGTACCATGATTTAACTTTCTGCGTCCAGCCACCGAGTGATGAGCGCAGTCCCTCGAGATAGCCGCACTGAAACATCACACTCACTCAGCGTCAGCCATCACTCCGACACAAGCAACAGCCCATGGCATCTGTGTTGTCCCTAAGGTTGTGCTCGTCCAATGTCACTTTTAACGTCCCCAACACTAACTAATCATTGCTATCGAACGCTACTTTCTAAAATGCAGGTATGGTTACACGGAAGGGACACTAAGATATGCTCAATCTAAACTTTATATAATGTTCCAATATGAAAACATTGATGAAAGTTTTTTAGCACTCACAAACAACCCAATGGCATCGCACATTTAGCAAATTCTACATCTAGAAAAATCGTAAAATATAGACAAACTGCTGGCCAAGCTAGTAAACAGTTTAATAGAACCTATTTAATGTTACAATAATGTAGGTAGACAGTTATAATTAATAAAACTTCTCATTTTCATCAAATAGTAATTAATACATACCTGGTCCTGCGTTGTTAAAAGATGCATGAAACAAAAAATAAATTGAATTTTGAACTTGAAATGTTAACAATGTGGACGAGGATTTGGCAAGTTTCGCATGACGCAATAATTTACATCCATTGTGTTCGTGGACGTCGACTTTTCACCAATTGTACTATTGGGGTTTTGTTGACACAATACAACATTGCAGAGAACAAAACTAGACGTTACCAAATAATACACATGATCTATAGTATTGTTCAACGACAATATATCATGAAGTTTTTAAATCCGCCATCTATAGAAAGATTGGCATTAGGAAAGTAATGTATATGAAATACAAATTTCCTAAAGATTTATAGAAGATCAGATTACAAAATAGTATCACTAATTCCCATCAGGAATTCGATTGGAGAATGCATTGAAATATTTAAAAAGAACTGACTGGTTTAATAGACGTAAAATGTGATGATTCTTGTTGTTAGTTGTTAACCAGATGGTAATTCCAATATGTATGCGCAATGTTGCCTCGTCATAATAAATACAAAGCGTTGCCCGTGTCCCATTAAATAACCTACGTTAATAATTTAATTTATGAACTTTTATGTATGAAAATCTCTAAACACTTCCAACGTAGGGTGAGGACGTCATCTTAAAATAATACAGCTATAATGGAAATTACAAATATTCAAAGTTCAAGCTATTCGAAAATAAAAATATTAAACCTTATTTTGCGAATATATTATAAATAAAATTTGTTTTAAACTTTATTGAAAATATACGCTGGCATTGAAACCCATTTCTCAAACTAGGTTGACTATTGTAAATTTATAATTTGAACCGTGTATTTGAAATGAATCTCGATTTACAATTTATCTCGTAATACCGCCTAGATGTCAACTTATTAATCTGTATGTGTAATTTAATGTTTTATGTATAAATACAGTATTTTGGATTGAATTTTAAGTTTAAAATTATAATTATTTCTTTAATCTTTAATTTTTAATAATTTATTTGTCTTGCTTACACGGCCGTATGTCACCGTCACATGGAGGCCTCTGAAAATCAGTGCTGGGATATTATTATGCCAGCTTTAACTGATGGGGTTTTCCATTTTGGATGCCACACCACTTCATAATTTATATGTATTTTTATTTTATTTCAGTCTATTTAATTAATTTTTCTAGCTTTGTGGTAATGAATCTATTTTTTTTTAAGTAATTTAATTTAGATTAAGTAAAAATAGATGTAAAATATTCTTGTAAGTTAGCTATAAGTTTTGGTTATAATTATTATTTTTTTTCTTTTGGTATTTTAATATTTTCCTATTGTTTTTGTTATTTTATTATTCTTTTTTAATCATGTTGTGATGTGATCCAAATAAAGTTTTATCTATCTATCTATCTATCTATCTATCTATTACAAAATTATTATAATATTAGCAGTCATCAAAATTAAACAAATGTTGTAAATACAAAACCACAAAAGTAATTTAATAAATAATTTAGTAAATACACTTAACCTTAAAGGTAATATAATCAGATTAAATGATCAAGATAACTACGTTAGAACAAGGTACTGTTTATTTTAACTAAAAAAGTGATGATTAAAATAAAGGATAAAACTCACGCGTTCTATTTATTTTACTTGATTTAATGTTTAACCATTATGACAAGATATTTCAAATTTCAAACGATCTATTCCGGACCTCGCAACAGGACAAAAGCTTTGATAGTTACTTCTATAACGCCATACCTTTCTTTGTTTCCATCATTAGCTTTCTGCTTAATTTTTAGGTGTATTTTTAAGTTTTGCTATGACAGAAACTAAATGTTGGTAGGTTATAAAGTAGCGCTATTGTGAGGGAAATGATCGAAATACAATATCTTATGAGCTTAATGTCAAATAATACTTATTCAGTTCATGAAAGTATTAAATAAATTGTACATATAAAAACTGTTTCAATATCATAATCGTTTTGTTTATTATTGCAAACAAATAGTTTCAAATATCAAACCTTTTCATGTAGTATCTTAAATACGTTTTTTATCTTTATTTTTCTCTAAATATTACTGGATGGGATCAAATTAAGTTTTATTTTTATTATAACAATTTCAATCGTAATGATTGTGACCCTGCAATGAAAATCACGTTTCTACGTCCATGTATATATTTCTTAATAGTATCGTTATTCCAAGATAAATATTCCTAATTTATTATCAGTTGTGAGTATATATCATAGTGTCCCAATTCCCAGGGTCTTTGAAGTTCAAGTTGCCTATAGCACGGTTCTCTGTTACTTTGTTGGTTGTGGCAAATCTGCGGTTATATTAACTAAGATAACTTTGTTAATCCAACGGACCTGCCTCGGATATAAGATGTTATATAAATATCTGTATATAATAGTTAAATTTAAGAATTTTATACCACGAAAAAAATAATAATTCAGATGTATTTTTTAAATTAAATTTCATATCATTTAAATCCGAATCTATATTAATAGATTGTTATAAAAGAACCTTCATTTTTATTCTATGTAATTGATGCTCTTAAATAATTATGGTTGGAAAAAATATTAACTTTCAGTACTCGTGATTAAAGATATATAAAAATTTATATATTTTATTAAATAGTTTAAAAAGGTTTGAAATTAACAAATTTTTGATGTTTAAAGATGATTAAAAATTATCGTTCCTAGGAATATATTATTTAGTTAAGTCTGAGCACTAAGTATGTACAATGAAATAAGTCATTATTTTTACAATTTTAGAATCATTTAATCAAACAGCAATGCTAACAGTATATTAAGCAAAGCATTAGTCAGCACTAGTTTATTGAAATACAAAAGTCTAATCCACTGATTACATTTACGGAAGAGATGGGAGTGACGTCATTTTAATTAACATTCAACTAACTGTCAGAGCCACACTCACGCCGCAGCTTTCATCATTGGCTGTCATAATTAGCGCTGCGTCACTCACAAACATGTTTCTAAGACCTCACACATTTCAATTATTTTTAAATTTTACTATAAATCAATTGAACATCCTGTATATATACGTTATTGATTTCAAACTAACAGTGATTCTTTATGTCTTTATACTTACTAATTCAATACGAAAGTGTGTCTTCAGTTTATTGGCCTTACGTACATGATGTATCGACCGTTATAGAATATAAATATTGAAATTGAAATATTATAGCAAATCATTAATTAAGTCTTCATAAAAACCAGAATTAGTAAAATTTTTCTGTTGCAGAATTATGATTTGTATTAAAATTAAATTCTAAGATGCTGCCCCGTTATTTACAAGGTGACTCCAAATGTGAGATGACGGTGAAATCTTTTCCTTCATTACAATTCTTCAATTACAAACTATACTATACTTTATCTGACTTACAAATCAAAAGTTCCGTTACTTGCGGCCATTCTTATATTTGAGTCTATCAATTTTAATTGTGCGCAATTATCTTCATTTGTGTACATCAATTCTTCATTACGTTGAGAATAAAATTTTTCACCTACTTAAAAGATGGTACTCGCTGTCTAACTTTAATTCTATTTTGTTAAATTGTAAGAAATTTTAGGATTTTTATTTTGATTATCAAAAAGGGTTAGTGTTTACTTTTATCTATTACTTTTTTGTTTATGAAGAAGCGGTATTTCTTTGAATAGAACCAAATAAGTTAACAAGTAGTAAAGATAGTATGATTCAATTAAACTGGTATGACATTCTTACGTATACACTTATCTCTGACCGTTCATCCGATGACAATACTTAAATGAGGAATGGGTTGAATTTAAGATTCTATCTATGTTGAAAAATAACTCTATTTAAACATTTACTTTATTTTTAAAAGTGCCTGAAGTTTTTGTGGCTTTAAAGGCACGCCCGCGCCGCTTTAATCTTCTAGTAGACTCATAAGTTTTGTAATTTTCCCGTAGAAATTATTTAAAAATTAATATTGGTAAGAAATACTAGCGTTTAACAATTGTATTGTTGACTCTCTGGAACATGTGCTATTACCTTAAAAACATTTATTGATGACATAACTATTACATATAAATATAAAAACATATATATTATTATCTTAAATGAGACTGCTCTCTATAAGTACATCTACTGAACCAAACCTTTAAAGGTTTCACTGTTACGTTACGTGGTTACCTTAACATGGTTTCCAGTAACGTTAAGTTTATTTCATAATTTTCCGATGAAATTATTACAATATACCAGAAATATTGAAAGATAGAATAGATTAAGTCGTCTTCTTGTCGTCTCGTCGTCTTGTTCCGTACATTTAGCATGTATAAATTAAACATGCGTATCAGTCAATAGATTTATATGTAAATACTTTAAAAAGATTTGAGTGTAATCGAGATAGATCTTTTTATAAGAATATTGAATTTTTAATAATATTATTACGTTTAATAAAGATACTTTTAACTGTCTTTTGTATGACATTGTATTTTTTTTATCTGTGGCATGTCGCAATACAAATAAATTGCGCTCCGCTGTTCAGCCAAGCATTATAACGACTCCGATGGGTGGTCCCAGCTAGCTAAATGGCATTTATATTCTCTTCATTACTTCTAAATATACCTACTTCAATCATCTGAATTATTATATATATGTATTTTAGTTTTGAAACTGTAATACATAGATTAAAATAGATCTCGCATGATCATAAATCATTTTTTTTTTGGTATGACGACGAAATAATTCCAGTAAATTATACTGTCTTTTCAAATACCTCTGCTCATAGGGAACTGTCACCAAATATATATAACAAAGGATTTTTCTATTCGAGTTTAAGAGATGATAAAGAGTTTCGACTACAAACTATTCACTCATTACTTTTAAATAAAATAAAAGATTTCGGAGAATTCTAAATGAACTATTAAAAAAACTAGTCTAAAAGGAGAAATGAAGTTAGTGGTTTGTAGTACAAATAAAGAAACATAGCTTTTACCAACTATGTATATTTATCTACAATCCCTTCGAATACAAATTATTTCCGACAACAGAGTAAAAACTACGCTTCATTAATCCATGTAATAGAGAGATCACTTTCTTTACGTGAAATCATGAACCGTGGTTATCTGCCTGTTGCCTGTTGCCTCTTGCCTGTTGTAAGACCACTGTGAAAACTACACGTGTAATGTGACACTTGCATGCCACGAAAATAAAATCAATAATCATTCACGAACAAATAAAATTGTTAAATGATTATATGTAAGCGAGAAAAAGAAACGAGAAATTTTCTCACAATTGTGTTTGTTGAGACAAAATAATATGAATATAGTTATACAATACATAATAATTGTTTATTTAAGGATGAGTGATATCAAAATTCCTGTTATCGTATCTCATTTTCCGGTTAATCCAGTTTTGGGCAGATGTATCCACCGTGGGAGCGTAGGTGACTTCAAACTAATATCAACTGTAATTGCGTGAGAACTATACATGTAGTTTCTGTTTTGATATTTCGGCTCATCAGATACCGTACACTGAAATACGTTTGAGTATAACGGGTATTAAAGATAATATCTCTAAAGCCGAGCATTGTCTACACGGAGACGTTGCTCAATAATGTTTTGTCCTTTTTAGATCCATTCAATTGTTAAGAATTGTATAAACATTGAGAATAAAATATAATATTCATAACATTGGTTAATAACAGTAAGAATATTGTCGTTTTATGATTGTAACGTCAAACTAGTAGTGGTTTAATTCACGAACAAGTAGGTACTTTCTAAACCATCATTTCGTGTAATAAGGAAATGATAGTTTAGCTGATGTTGACTTAGATCAATAAATGAGTTGTAACGATTCTTTACTAAATACATACAGCAGACCGTATATGCTTTCTACTTTTTGTTTTATATTTATTAAACGAATGCTACTTGTTAGTTTGTGAAGTTGTATTAAATATTTTAATGTATAATGAATATTTTAAATTGTTTAATATTTATCATGTTATTGTATACATATCTAATTAAATTTATTGAACTTGAAAGTTTCAAATGTTGGCGGGTGGTCGTTATTTCTTAACCTGTACATCTGTCATACGCACTTCGAAGTTAAAGCTCGCTTACTTCGTTAACTCGAAACTATAAAGTAACTCAATTCTAAACTAACCTTGTTTCGTCCAACAGCCCAGTGTAGAATGTCGGCTGTTGCCTTATTGCTTACTACTCAGACACACAATACTCAATAGTCAGCAGTCTCGCACTGAGCGCCGTACGGAAAGCACGTCAATTTGACCAAAACCATTCTCTACTATTTGTTTAAACATATTCTGTGATCAGTTAAAGAAAAAACCACTTAAAGGTGAGTTAATATCACATTGAGGTGAAGGTTTCTCTTACTGCTCTCTAATGATTTGCGTTGAGATGTAAACAATGGCATTGTGGTTACTTTTGTATCAAAACAAAAACTCGCGTTGGACTTAGACGATTTTTAATTAAGCGTGGGTTTTTAATCTACCCTTTATTGTTATATATATGCTTCTATTTCCAGCTTTTTAAAACGGTACTTGTAATATTAGAACTGAAAAAGATATGTTAAGTTTTTAGTTTAAAATTATAAATATATTTCGTATATACAGAATAACGATCTTTACGAACAGATTAACAGAACATGTTGACAGCAGGTTCTTTTTGGGCCACGGACAAAAAATTATCCTCGTTTGTAATAACCTTAAAACGAAAGGTTGTTGTCGCTTTAAACCTAGTTTTTTGTTGAACAAATTATTATAAATTGTAAGTTTTATATGTTTTTATTTAAAAAACGCATTTATTAAATTTTTTAAATACTGTCCAAGGTATCACTAAACACGTACATTCAGCACTTTTTATACTTTCGAATTTTCAAAGATATAAAATTGAATACCAACGATGCTTTGCTTTTGAAGTTAGCTTTAATTTGTATAAAAGCTTATATTAAATCAATAAAGCCGTAAGAGTTGTTGCAACATCGATTGGACGATGTTATTAGACCGTAAATTCACGAGAGGAAAGTCAATAAGTCTAACGATGATATATAATATTGTGAACGAAGGCTTGTATGATGTTTCTTGCTCTTACACATAAATTATGCAATTATTTTTATTAAATACTAAAGATAACGAACCTTAACAGAATGACATATAGGCAAAGGTTTCTGTTTATGTTTCGTTTAGTTTAATTTAGTCCGAGTCGTACTCAACATCAGGCTACGGGACGCAGCTTGTAAATATAATTTTTCAAAGCAACATACTTGTTAAGCTTGTTAAATCTTCAGACCCATAAATACGGCCATAAATTAGTCTAGAAACAATCTACGTCTAAACTTTAACATGACGTTTTATGAGTGTAAAATTTAGTAGGAGCGTAACCGGGTAACATTTTAGTATTAGGATTGCAAGTTAAAATAATTTAATGAAGAACGTGTTAGTTTAGTTGGACAATTACGTTATGAAATACAGATTAACGCGCAAGTTGTTATTTAACGGCCGCAATGTAATTTAAATATTTGCAATATATTATATAACCCATAATCTCCGTCGTCTATACAAAACCTCAATTTGTGTTAGAACCTAGTAAACCACTTAAAGGAGTCTAATATTACGGCAAACATAGCTGTAACGCTCTTGATCTATAATTTGTTTGTACTTTCACATAAAAATACTTATAATTATTGCTTCATAGCTAATTAAGACACGGAAAAGAAAACTAAAAGTCACGATACATCAAAGAGAAGGTATCCTCAGTAGAATCAATTTGTAAACTAGTTTTTTCGGTCTTGTAATTAGCGGAGTGATACCAGAGCTGTGGGTTAAGGCCGCCTTCACACGACACGACACGACACGACATGCTGACGACACGCGAACGTTTAAGTGTAATCAAATACATGTTTCAAGGAAAAGATTAAAAAATACAATCTCCTACCTTTAATAATTTGCTTTACTAGTTATTCTCTTTTTTTTGTTAATACAATTTTATTTTCTTTTAATAGAACAAATTTAAACTATTAGCAGTTCGTAAATTTGTATTTGTTTATGGTAAGATGTTACTTTTGTTATATCACGTAAGCATCGCAGCGTCTGTAGGCATTCCCGCTATTCAAACACACAGACACCTCAGCGTCTATCAAATTTCATACTTATGGAGAGCGTACATTTATCTTTTAAATTCCATATAGATAATTATTTACGAACCTTTTTATGATCAATACTTTTAAAACATTATTCTCACAAATTTAAACTGTTCTCGTTGTCTTGACATTTGACCTCTGAACGTACTCAACCTGGCATATAATTGTTCAACTCAAGTTGCTAATTGTGAACTAGAACCATAAAACTACATAAAATAGAAAGTGGCGCAGCGAACAAAGGGAACAGGCAGTTTCAGGTTTTACGCGAATATAATTTATAACATTATCTCATTTAAAATATAAAACCTCTTTTTACATTAAATCACACACAACGTCACTATTAGGCCCGTAACAGAATTAGTGAATATTGAAAAACATTCAGCTAATCTAAAAAAATAATAATTTTGAATGTAGTAACTGGCAATATATAAGAATATTTGTTATAACAAAATCAGAAGATGTTCAAAGTAAAGTGGTTAGCGTACATTACAGACAGTAACGGTCAACAATTATCGCGACATGTTCTGTTTGCCATTACTGTTGTCAACATCGGCGATAAAGGTTTGTGGATCACAAATCACATGGCGGCCAATTACAACATAGCTTGTTTAGCATAGTCACTAGTTCCCAGCAATCAAGAAATACTTTCCAATTACTACGCCGACTAGGCCAATGCTAAACCCATCATTAGGATTCATAAATTTAGGAGTAATTATATACTAAAATAGTCATTTCCTTAACGCTTTCCACTGTAAAGTGCAAGGGTCTGCGCGACCTCATGACCCAAGAGATCCCGGAACTCTAGTCGGACCCTGGGAATTACAATCGCCTGTCTTTACTGGGTCAACTCGTGAGTGCTCGCTTCTCTTAGATGTTGACTCTTTGTTAATAATACCAAATAAGTATATCATTATCGTATATCTCTTTAAGAACTTAAATTTTAAACTTCAATCTAGATAATGTAACATTTTCTCAAGATAAGTTATTTTATAAGGAATGTATGCGAGGTTTGTGACAACGAAAATTTTCTTTAATGTGACTCTGTAACCAATATAATAGCAAGTTTAAATTTTATAAAACTGACAAAAGGAAATGAATAAACATCCCTAAAGAGATATAATTTGATTATAATAAATTAATGTCAATAAATAGTTGTGAACTGATATCTGGGTAATAGGAAAGGTATAAAAATAGTCCGCGAGGAGAAAGTTAAAAGGAGCTTAATTGGACACTCTTGTAATGTCACGTAGTGAGTTATTAGAAACTTAGAAAGGCTTACGTTGTCGAAGGTCCCATTGTTTTGGCATCTAAATGTTTCATACATTTACATATAGCAACTGTCATTGTAATAAACAATTTTTATATGACATTCGATTTGATTATAGACAGTCGTATGTTTTATGGCTTCAAGTTATACCGTTATATTAAAATAACATATATCAAACCTCTGAGCTATTATATTCAGACTAGCACCATCCATTTGTGGTTTTATGACGTTTCCCTGTCTGACTTTTACGTTTAATAAATTATGGAAATGGACTCGCAATCGCAATTAAGAATGCTGAAGTTTCGAAAAATATTTGTATGTTATGTTTACAAAGTTGTTTATTGAATAACATGTTTATACAAATTAAGTAAAATATTCCAGTTTTGTTTTTAAATTCCAAAATGGACGTGAAATAAAATATTAAAAGCAAATAAGTTTGTTAAATCATCATTCTTATATAATTAGATAATTTGTAATAAGAACATCATTGTGCAAATCCAATATGGCGAGAAGTAACTAAATAATCACGCGAGCGAAGTTCGGGAATTTTGTAAGTTAGGAAAAGAACTAGTATTGAATCGAATCAACTATCTTTCGAGATTTAAAATACCAACGACGTGTATTTTTTTACTTGCAAGATAAATTATATATTTGCAATCTCTTGGTAATTATTCAATAAAAAAACACTATGTATTTTATTCGTATATATTTATGATAATTCCCTCTGTTAATGTGTATAATAATTACATATTAGTATCATAAATATTCGAGTATTATACAAATTACAATTTGAAATGTTTTTGTTTTATAATAGTGGTCTAAAGCCCATAATATACAATAGTGTAGAATTGTAGATGCTTCTCGTCCAAAAAAATATTACAACTAGACTAAAAACACCACTTTTTAATACGTCTTTTTTTATTATTCATCTTCTTTATATAAAAGTAACAGTTTGAAATGCCTTTCCGATCATGATTTAATTTTGCGAAGACAGAATTGTCTCCCGCGACTTTTGTTTCGTAAAATCTGTATCTAAGAAAAGATGAAAAAGAAAACTCAATATCTTGCTGTGGTAATAAATAAACTTGTCGGAAAAACGTTGAAAGATATAAAGTCGGGAACATTATTATTGTCTACTGCTTTCTTATATATATTTCGGTGGCCTGTAACTACCAAACTACGTAATAACACTCATGTAAGTGGTAGCATATCCTTGATTAACCAAGAAAAAGATATAAAATAATCTTATCACTTAAATAAATAGAAACATTTTAAAATATTCTCTCCATGTTTTTCTCATGACTCTTGCTTTTTAAATATATACTGTATTCTTATTATATAACAGTTTCTTTTTGCTTTTTATTAAAATTTACTTAATACATTCACGCCCTGAACTACATAATATATGTAAAGTTTCAGCACTACCAACTGAATTTAAAATTTGCGTCAATGGTCAGTTTTCATAAGACTCATTAAGAATGTAAGAATACCTCGGGATATGAAATATAATATACGGTGAAAATAATTCCTTTACAATCTATATGACGTACTTATTACGGTTTAGGGGATCAATACACAACATAAATTTGTATTTTTACATTGGCTTGGCTTCAGTACAAACATAGTCCTGCATAAGTCTATAAAATAGAAAACAGAAGAGATTTTTTAAAAGCTGTGAAACATCAATCTAGATTAATACCAAGAGATTATTTATTTTTTCTTAATAGAAATACTGAAACTATAACCTTATTTTTTTTTTTTTTAAATCTCAATATATTTTCGACGCAGGTTTTTTTCTTCAATTTGCTGGCAATACTAATACAACACCCAATTTCATATCGAACATAAAACTAAATAATTTGAGTGATATATTGCATATATTTTCAAACTTTAAGAAAATATCTTTATATACATAAGTTAATTGTCTCAATAACATTTATGTATTATCTTTAATGTTATGACATGTCAGATTTCATTTCCCAAACATGCTATAACGATGTTATAATTAATAATTACATAGTTGAAGTAATATTCGTAAGTTAATTATGACCTAATATTTCCTATTTATATAATGTTCATTGTATTAGAATTTCCGTACAATTCCTATCTAGATGCACGACTGCCTGAGATATCTGCGTGTGAATACTATCACAATTATATTCATAATAGTTAGCTTCGTATTTTCATGTCGTCTGCTTTCACCGGCATTGTGAATTATGTGCAGTAATAAATCTAAGTTTCCTACTCGATCGGTTTATATGAGATAACTTTATTTCACATATATAAAAAACAATAAAAATATTTTAAATGAGCCTTTATTGTCTACCAAATTAACGATCGTCGTGCATTAAAAATACAAATTGAACTGTCAAAGAGACTTTTTAATGATCGATAAAATTATCAGCGTAGTGGTCGTATCGTGTACATTATCGGGAGACATTATTTTATAAGGAGGTTTGTTTACGGCCCTGGGTCACGTCGTGCACCACGCAACGTACTAAGTATTACCGCTTTCTCAAGATTACGACATTATCTGCGGCTTGGGATTATTTACCTTATCCCACTTACACCCCAGGATGTATGTTGCGTGTTTGCATACAACATTTTATATCGAGTGATGTCAGCGAAAAAAATATATTCGTTTAACATTAAACGTATAAATAAAAACATAAATTAGCAATTATTTTTTATGTTGTTTATATTTATAATCTCTGGAACTATTCGTTTAGAAATAGTTTTAGTTCCAAGATAAAACAGATTATTGTGATCACGTTCGTATGCCGTCTCTCATGTTTACGAATCAGGAAATAAAACAATATATATAGTCTATTGTAAAACACAATAATAGTCATTCTATTTTATGCTCAACAAACAGAAGTTATTCACGTCTATTTTATAGTTCGAGAAACTAATTTAATGGCTTCCAAAAACCTTACACAATGATAATACATTTCGGATAATAAAAAAATGGGTGACCAGATATCAAATCGTGATTTAAGAAAGCGTCAAAATATGAAATAATGCCATCGCATTTAGCCACACTTTCGCTGGAGAAAGTCAATCGTGCATTAAAGATCTTTGTTTAAGCGCTTGATGTTCCGCGGCGATAAATTAATTACAATTGTATTGTTCGTCCTATGATATTAATGTGTATAACGATACCATATAAAATATGAAGTGTATAATAATCTTAAATGTTATATGTATATAAAATCAAAGTATTAAATGGAAACAATATATATTTACCCTTTTTTGTTTTGTCAAAGACATTTCTCCTGTCTAATTAATTAGCTCCTAAGATCTTAATCAATTTTATGTGTTAGCCATTTGAGAACAAATCCTTAAGAATCCAAAAGAATGATTGAATTTAAAAAACGATAAAATTCGCAAATATACAAGAAAAGAAACGGTCGAATTAAAATCGACCTCCTTTCTTTCAGTCCAAACACTATTTTGTAAGGGATATAATTGAATATCAATCCTAATAAATTACGTAATAGTTTCTTTTTCTACAGATTATGTAAAAACCTTGTTCTTCTAACCCAAATAAAGTAACAAGCTCTAAAACAATAGCTGTGACAAACGAGTGTTTCATTGAACGTATTATAATGGCACTGCGAGCCAGGCACACGCTGCGCAGGCGCCGTAACGGAATCATTCTCGGACATTGATTGAGATTTCACAATAATTCTCTCACTTTAACTTACACAACAGTTTGTTAATGCGGACACTCTGAAAGATTAATGACACATGACAGTAATGACTTCAATATTGAACGAAACAACAATTTTCTTCAATTAAGTTTTGATGCCATTATGATTTATGATTCTAAAGCCTCGGTAACAAATGCGCCTTCATGTTACAAGTATGCTTAATGAATATATTTTCTTACAGATACTTATTTGATTCCACAAAGTCGATCAAATAATAATAATGGAGAGCTGGTTGGATGACGTTAAGCGTGTGAGAATACCACGACCCAAATTTGAACGGAAATATCCCACGGAGCCTCCGAAAGACTATCTAGAAGACTGCAGCGACCTCGGTGGCAAAAGACGGCATCATGACAACAAGGACTTGGCTAAAGCGACAGAAGAACTCAGACGAACACTGCAAGAAAAGCTATGACCGAAATAACTGTACTTTTCCGTTGGATCGTTCCAGGACTATCCTGATAGCATTTAAGGTTAATAATGTCTTGGAAAATAACACTGACAAAACCAGTATTGTTAATATTTAGCCAAACAATTTAGTAAGAAAATATGAACTTAAATGTCACATGGATGTCGTAAAGAAAGTTTTAAGTATTTTCAATGTACCAAAATGACACCACAACTTTCAACTTACTTTCAACATGTCATAATAACAGTGTTAGGTGTTCAATACTAAGTGTTACACTGGAAATAGAAGGTTGATGAAATTGTGTAAGGACGTCGTAGGCAATATTGTTATTATTTTGTACCCGTCTAAAACCATTTGACTTAAATTTATTTGTAGTTTTTAAGACTGATAAATAAAAAAATAAATTAATTGTATAATTAATATTAATGGTAGCTTGTAATTATTTTTAAATAAAATTTAAAAATTTTTTTTTTTTTTGTTGTCCGACCAATAAAATAATTTGGGGCAGTTTTTCTATTGCACAATTGAATCTGAGAGAAAAAGTTACAAGATTTTGTTAGTTGATTTATATTTGTCATGGAGGTGCTCATTGAAGAAAACTTACAATATTTCAATCATTTTTACAAAATTCAAATACTAAATATTTAACCAGTAACAAACAAATCCATCTGCTTCTCAGATAACCTTAAATGGCCTGTATAAAAAACCGATTCTGTGATTCATAAACCAATAAAAAATATTTTATTTCTGCGAAGGTCACAATACACAACAAAATTGCAAAAGTGAATGTTTGTCATTTGAACCCACACTGCGTCTCAATAAGGAAATACATAAAAAGAGCATTTTATTAAAATCAGTGCAGCAAAATATTGGATAAGATCAAGTTGGTGAATTTATGATTTTCATATTTTCTTCAATGTTTATACATGTCATAAATATTTTTTTATAATGAAATATAAATACAAATATTAAAATACATAAGGTCTCCATTTGTACGAAAGGAATGAGAACAAGATGGCCTTCTCTCAGACACTTTATGGACGAAATATAGATATTGGTTTGGTTCGAGAAGCTACAGATGAGTGGCAAAATCGAAGGAATAAATTTTAGTACACTGACAGTTGCGTTTAAAATACAGTGATAACAGAATATACCTCGATACCTCATAATTTCTTTGAGTTAAAATGCAACTAAAAATCCTATAACCTCTTTAAGTTTTACTGTCTTTAACCTCACACTTTTTTTGTTGCAAAATTGAGATGATACACGTAAAGTATCACTTTCAAAGTTTAAAGTGATAACTTTAGCAGCAGTTACTTGTTATTTGGTATTTAGTACATTGTTTTTTTATTATTTGGAACGGAAAAAACCAAACGTTCAATACATGAGACTAAATCCACGCGGCATATTTCTCGTTTTCTACCTAAATATTACCGAACAATAATTTCTAGGAAAGAGAGTGAATGTGACAGACATTTGGCTTCCAGCCAACTTATTCACTAGAAAGGGGGCCGAATTCATGAATTATAACTTTTAAGATGTGTGGAATAAACGACATTCGCAGCTCCAGATATTCGAATAATATAGGTAATTTATACGAGCTCAAACTCATTACATTTTTCATTTGTTGATTGCGACAGTTTACTTCCGAAATGGGAACTTTCAGAATCCTAATATATCACTTATAATGAACACATTTTCAAAAAAACTTAAAACACATTTTCAATAAATATTTTTAAGAAAATTTAATTCACTTTTAGACCTAAATATACTCACGGCATCGTCGTAGTGTTGTGTGTGGAGAGCGGTAGTACTGCCCTCCCTCGAGTTACATGGTGAAGAATGTCTTCTGGAACGCCTTCCCTCCTCCTGGTACTCCTGGCATACAAAAGATTCTTAAAACTAGTCGAATATTATTCCGATTATAGACCACACTAACACAGACACGGAAACAGAACTCATGCAGGAAAGAAAACAAAAAAGCGTACAAGGACAATCAATAACAAGGCAGGTTGATCCTACAAGTGGTTTTAGAACCTCATGAAGTTCAAATAACACTTGAGAAGGTATAAGCCTGACTATGACCGCGTTGAGACTGAGGGATGATCAAGAGACCCGATACAATTGATTTTTTTGGGTATTTTTAAATGACACAGTTTAAAGATGATAGTTGAATCTGGTGACCCCTATATTCAGAATCGATTATAACCTACGAAAATAATTTGATCATAAATAAAAATATGTCGGCGGTATGAAAAACTTTATGGGGATAGTATTTGATTTATAGAGAAAACTTTATTACCAAAGTTCAATAGTATATAAACTTAATGTTTTGTTGGCAAGAATAAATGCCAGTTTTATTATGAATAGAATTTTTCAGTACTTGCAATAAAGTTAACAATAAAATAAACTTTTAGTTTACGTAGTTGTATAAACCGAAAAGTAACAAAATCATAAAAATTTAAGGAACTAACATCTTTTAGAACGCTATTTTTACATATAGTTTTTGCTCTGAGGACTGATGACTTATATTGTATATAAGCTTAAAAGCTTTTTAGTTATATACCTAATTTATCGGCTCATGTCAGCTGAAATACAAAGTCAGAATGATTAAGTCAGCAAACGTGTTAGCTTCGAAATGTATTTAAAATTAGAAGAATTAATTTATTAACGTGAAAATCAATTGGTTTTTATAACGCTGTTCGTAAGTTTCATTACAATACTTATCTTATACGCAAAGAGCATTAGAAGGCACGGACTTAGAAGTTAATATATAATTGAACACGTTTGTCTGCCACGAATTGTTGAGATCATTCAAGTATACAATTGAGACTGGGAATTTGAAATGTTCATGCCTTCCTCCAGTATTAATGTACGCTTACCCCAAGTCTGCATGGTCACATTACATACAGAGCATTAACAGTGAATTGAGATTCCGTCTACATCCACAACTCTTCGCACATTAAAGTATTTATTTATCGATTAAAATGTACCGATGCAAACTTGTACTAAGGATAAACAACAGTCAGTAAGATATTTAAGGGTTTTTTTATTTATTTAAATATATATTTTTTTAGATGGAACAAATTACATTACAAAACAAAGATTTACCCATATATTATAGGCATATTTAAATTATTGGAAACATTTATGCAAATTTTGTATAAATGAAGTGTTTTTGTTTTTGCATAAGAAATTACATGTACATCTCCTTGTTACATGAACTAATCTAAAATGTAAAAGTATATTAAAAAAAAACCGTTTTTATGAAAATATCTTAATAATAAAAATTCCTTTGCCATCGAAGGGACTAAAATAAAAAAGAAAATTTGTTTTGCGTACCAAATAATCTGGAAATTTAATAAAAGCATTTTATATCGACATTTTTTTTTAAACAATAGCTTTTATATCGATTTATATACCAAGTTATCAATGTGAGCTCAATTGTCAATCTATCATGTCAAGAGATATTGTTTCAACCCATATATATATATATATATATATATTTGGAACTACAGATTACAGGATGGATATGGTGGGCTGTGTAAAGAAAATTACACGTCCAAAAAACTTTGTTCATTTTCTTCCTCTCGGGGAATTGAATTTACTCAGCTGTATGATAACGTTCGCAATTATATACAAATACTATCCGTTGATATGTAACCGAATGACGATTTCTAGACATGTGGGTGAATATTTCAACATTGTTATGCTCCCTTATCCCTACAAAAATAATACAATACTTTATATTCACCCCAATTTCTTAACAGTTAGGTCATATTACAGTTACCAATTTATTTCGGATATAATACAAATCTTCTTTCTGATAACTCGTTACTGTCGATGCCATTTTGAGTACTAAACAATTTAAAATTGTATCGTTATTTAAAAGGATAATAAGTAATAGGTACAAATACTAATGACTCATATATAAAAGTTACAATTCGTGTCTGAAGAAACCTCCTTGGTTTGTAGAATTCCATAAATGTATATGTACAAAATACATAAACATAGCGAGCGCTCTATTTATAGAGCAGTTTACATCTACAATTTCAAAATTTTACTTTTTCCAGCAAACAATCACATTTGCAGTTTAATACCTGACAGGCGTCTGGCAGCCACATTCAACAACGACGATATATTTATCTGTGACAATATGTAATGTCAGAAATACTTGTACTTTTTTCTCGTCATCCATTGTATTTTATATTTTAAACATATAAGTATTGTTAATTTTTAAAATTGAACAAACAATTCTCAGTTTGGTTTATCAATTATCGATTACATATAAAAAACATAAGTAAAATTTTGCTCGTATAATAATTATCAATAAAGTTCATGCCTGTATATCTAATAAATGAATGGTAGTTTATCAAACACTTAAAATAAACATCACAGTTACACCAAAACAATACGAACAAATAATGAAACTGCATCACGTGTTGTTTAATAAAACCGAACGCTTTACATCAACTTTGGATTGGACACATTATTTGTATACAAGGAACGCAGCAACAGCTCACGTTTCTAAGGAATTCCTATACCTTGGCCATGGCATGTATGTCGATGGGCATGTAGTCGCAGAAAGCGACGCGGCGGCGGCGTCTAGACATGCTGTCTACACGCTCCTACGACCTACACTGAACTGACGTCCGGCACGAGACGACTCCGACAGCACACGCCCGCCCAATTCCTACAGCGCTTGCCATTTCAATTTTGCAATTCCAATGTGAACAATCAAACGATTATTAGCCGATGTAGCTTTATAAACCAAAAAAACATTACATCCATTGTGAACTGGCGGGTTCATGGTTCATATATTATTATGGTAAAAGAAACTCGAGGAAATTTCTTTCAAGTCATCAAAGAAGTTTACAAGCAAGATGTGGTAGCAATATTTGATTTCGCGAGAACTTTCATGAGAAAATAACAAGACTAAATTTGAGCTGTGTTGTATTTTTCTTAATTAACATCTTTGGATAGATTGAATAGTTCTGATAAAAAAACGACCCTGAGAGCCTCGTGGTTTTAATGAACATATCTTAAGTCCAATCAAGGAGATAATGAACATAAAAGGTTTAATTTATTTTTAAGTCCGTTAACCTTCAAGTTAATCCTTGAAGGAAAAAACCCCTTATCTTAACGTCACATCTAAGTCAACGACACGAATCTTGACTTGCTTGAACTCACTTGGAAAACTCTGAACACTTATTTCTTATGATTTTCCCTTAAATCATCTATTTCTTGTAAATTACTGTGTGATTATTTTAAAAGTTGGCAAATAGAGTTTAATTATGTCATTTTACTTACACAGCCTATCGGCCACCAAATTTTTCTCCAATATAGTCAAATGTACCTACAGAATTCATATCAAACACTGAAAAATTATAATCTTTTAATACAATACTACAAAATTTTAACTTCAAAACCTACAATATCGTAGAATTAATAATTTTCACTTGTGTACAGTGTACATTTGTGTACATGTACGAGTATATATCAATGTAGAAGTTAGTTTTTACTATCAGCGGAAAACAAGCCCGTTTCGTACGCGTAACGAGTATACTTGATGTCAGAATGTTACGGCTATGTCAACTATATGTTTCAAAACGTTACAGCATCACTTTAACTTAAATTATTTGTTAATTTTAATTTCGAAAACATATACATATATATATCGCCATAATGCTCCAAGTAGTTTTGATAACGTGCTTTCATTTTCAACATGATAACTTAGTTGTGGCTTTATGTGTTTGATTATATACATACTAGTTTTTGCCCGCGTCTTCGTCCGTATTAATTTCAGAATTAGTAATATATGTATAACTGACCGGGCGAACTCTATTTCGCCCTAAAGGCAATAAATAACCAGATATTGGAATTTATTAGGTTTTTTTTCTTTTTCGATCGAATAGAATTAAATATCCCATGTCCGTCTCCAGTTCTAAGCTATCTCTCCATAAGTAACTAAACAACAACATATATATATATATATATATATATATAGTTGTTTAGTTACACTACTTATAACTCAAAAATGCCTGTTGGATATTGTTGAAAATTGGTGGATTTGTTTAGTAATTTGTTTAGTAACCAAACAACTATTTATATATATGTATATATATATATATATATATATATATATATATATATATATATATATATATATATATATATATAATGTCAGTGGGGGCCTAGTGGTTAGGAGGCCCGCCTCTCAAGCATGAGGGCGCGGGTTCGATCCCGGCAAGTACCAATGTGATTTTTCAGAATCATATGTACTTTCTAAGAGTATTTAGACATCACTGATTAATGCATTCCCAAAAGAGGGTTGATGTCAGGCAGGCGGCCGGTC
Source organism: Danaus melanippus (assembly GCA_010014825.2). Taxonomy (NCBI): domain Eukaryota; kingdom Metazoa; phylum Arthropoda; class Insecta; order Lepidoptera; family Nymphalidae; genus Danaus; species Danaus melanippus. Next base: position 3,103,105 of record JAAAKD020000379.1, read on the forward strand.
GTAAAAACAATTAGCCAAAACTATTCACAACATGTAAGGCAGACCTTGACTAAAGCTGGGATATTGCCAGGTAGAAGAAGATATATATATATATATATATATATATATATATATATATATATATATATATATAGAGACTTGCACAGACTTTTACATGCGAATCGGGAGAAGATATTTTCATCAAATAGTCATCGTAAAAAACTGAAAGGTTTGTAAGAGTCGGAATATTTTTTCTTATGAACAATGAATTCAAGGATAATGACAAAGATGGCAAATTCTGCAGAAGTTTTGGAATAAATCATTTTTGACGGAGGATCAAATTACCTTAACTATTCCTGTTTTCAGTTAAATATCATTGTATTTAGATCATTTAATAATATCTAAATTAGATGTTTATATTACTTATTACTTTGGTAAGAAATATTGTTAAGGACGTATGTATTTCACAGCGAAAACCAAATATTTTTGAATAAAAATGTTTTCATAATGTAGTGAAAGTTACATGAAAATCCGTACTACAGTACTGAAATCTTATTTTTATTAATATCCTCCGGATATTTAGAAAGTGTGAAATGACAATATATAGACATGGTTGAAACGTTTTACTATTACGTAAATGGCCATGCTTATACATTGTACATATGTACACAGGTCTGCTTACAAAATAGATTGCTATCATTAGCTTAATGTAATCTGTCATAGAAACTGGAAAGACGAATTGACAGACACGCTATAAATCAACAATTTCCTAAGAGTATACGAAATATTACTGGTATTTGTTGAAATATATATACATATATCACGTGTACTGACTTGTAGAGGTAACCACAATAAATATAACTGTCGATCAAATTGTGATGGCTTAAACTTTTTTAGGTTCGCGATTGCATCTACGCATTTTTATAAATATGTAATATCGTTCGGGATAAGAGAATTTAAAGCACGGTATTTCAGCGCCGTAAAATAATTATTTAAATGAATTCAAATTGTGAAGTTCAGCTTAAATTTTAAATGCTTTTTTTTTATAAAAAAATTATGTTCGAATGACTCTATCATGGCATGAAATAAAATGTTTACCTCCCATATTCAATTTCAATTAAAATCAACACAAGATGATGAACTGATTTCCATTTATGCATTTAGTTTAAGAAAAAACTGAATTGACGAACAGGAAAGTATTGATCGATGTATAGTTTTTGGAAAATATTACAAAAATACACACAATACAGGGCTCGTCCGGGATTTGAACCCGGGACCTCTCGCACCCGAAGCGAGAATCATACCCCTAGACCAACGAGCCGATACGCATTAGACTAAATACAGGATCTGGTTGTATATGGCCCCTTCAAAATTATATACATCTTCACAAAATAAACTCGAGGAATAAGTATTTAATTCAAGTGGTGGTAAAAAGAGGAATTCCTAATTTTCTTAAATATAGCCCAACTATTCTACTAGATATTATCCGAAGAATTGGAAAACACATTGGCCGTTATTACCGATAAATTTTATTATGAATAATTTACGCCAATTTTATCATAATACATGATAAGACCATGGAAATTTTGCCAGATTTACTCAACAATTTCTCTATGCGAATGGAAATAACGGCCACAATTACAATTTACGTGTTTCTACATACAACTAGCCGTTTCAAAGTCATGCAACAGTTAATGTGAATCATAGAAGTCAGTGGTTGTGCTGAGGTGCCACTCAACTACATTAAAGTTTTCAGTTTCGAATACAGATGAGAAAAAATTGTGTGCAAAGAGTTCCGATTACTGCGAATGGATGTGAGAAAATGCAAAAGCCGCCTTTGGCAGAACATTTGCTGAGAGCTATCCCACTTATACAAGGAATCTTCTAAATGGAGCTGCAAGCGGTTTGTTAGAATTCAGGGTAGTGTGGAAGCAGAGTCGCGTATGCCACACAGGACATCAAAATTAAGGCATAGAGAGATAAACGTGTTGAACTTGAATAAGTGTGGAAGGTAACTCTGGCAAATTCACCTCGGGCGGAGGCTCCAGGTCTTCGTCCGGCGGCTTGGGCGGTGGGGGCGCAGGGTCCCCAGGGCACCACGCGCGCCCGCTCCTGCCCCACATAACATTCTGTCATACACCTTACATCTTGCTTCCATATGCTAAAACACCTACACAACAACATCATATACGCATCTGCTTGTGCAAACTATTTGTCATTTCATTCGGATGCCTTAAAACCGAACGCGTGGATACATGATAGTGTTCTCTTTTATAATCATGTTTTTCCTAACTACTCTGAAATGTGAGACGTAAATCAAAATGAACTTTAATGGATGACGATGGTAACTGAATTGTTTAAATTGATGAGGCGATTCAGACGTTACGGGCGTTTACTGTAGTAAGATCGTCTCGGATGCAGAACAATGGTACTAAACCGCCAGTGACAATAAATGCGAACGTTTATACTGCTGTGAAGCAATCGATGTGGTACCGAATTAAATTAGAAGTGTTGGCTGGCAGCCAATAAAATAACCGGTCTATTGGTGTAATTGAGGCTACTTAAACAGTAGACCAAAAGAATAAATTACATGATCATTTTGACTTTTACATAATTTTATCAGTTTTATTATTTTTACAATTGCAATCCCAAAACATTTAATGGTCAGCGAGAGACTCTTTATCCAGGAAACAGGTAAATTATATATTTAACAGGTCACCTGTAAGCCTGGTCATGAGGCGGGAGGCCCAAGCCGGAGTCCTCGGAGGGTGAGCGGTGGTCCACAACGAGGGGCACTTCAGCCGGCACCTCCTACAAAAACAATCTATACCTGACCCTACAATTCATCAATCAGTTCTTGTATTAACTCGGTTAACACCATTTATGTAACCTATCACGTCTGTACCTTGACCGCCGCAGTCGCTCTCAGTATTCATTATATGTATTTGCCTGCCAAGCGCACATATTAAACAAATTTAAGGATGTAAAATAAACTTTGAAAATGATATTCACCAAATAACACAATGATGATGATGACCTATTACACCGACAACAGTTCTACATTAGGTTCAATTCCATTTCACCTATACATAACAAAAAGCTGCAACGTTTATACACACATCAGTTATATGCTTCAGAAGCAACACAATACAAATTCTAATTTAAGGCTTCACCATGCGAAACGTGAAACGACATAGTTACATTGCATTAGAGGCAACTGTAATATCAATGTTTAATTTATTATAAATGTTTTAGGGTGTTAATAAAATTTACTATAGTTGCGTTAAATGCAATGCATGCAGATCGCTCCTCGTTGCATGACCATGCAACATTTAACAGGCGTCACACTCACCGGGTCGTGGAGGTCGTGCATGGTTGACGACGGCAGCATGTGTCGTTCGCCACTTCGCTATAAGCACATCAAAGCTTTAACTTTATTTACCATACAAACTGAATAACTCCGCCATTTTTCAATTTCATAAAAGTCGTGAATAAGCGGAGACAAATAATTTTAAATTATCCCAGTTTGCATGAACGGTTTATAGAAGCTTCAAGAGTTTTCCATCACACTTGACAATATAAATAGAAATTCTTACTTGTTCTTGTAATAGCGTAATAAAAAATGAGTAGTTTTATTATTACTTATTACTTTTTCAAAATTAAAGTTTGTACAAAATTTTGTAATACGAAAATTTTATGCTATAAATAGAAATGTCCATTCTAACAAAAAGGAACATTTAAACGTGAGAATTTTGCCAAATGACTGAAAAGAAATGCCAGTAAAACCACTGCTCCACGTAAATAAGAGCTTAAATGAGAAGATAAAATTATAATTAAAGCTTAAAAGGAAGACGGGAGAAAAGAAATAGGATTTTGTTAAATGAGTACGGAATTAAAAATCGTCTAGATTGCATGAAAATATTCTGCTGAATAATATATCGTGATAGAACGATAGCCTCTTTATATAAATTAATGTATTTTTTATTTTAACATTAACATATTCGTCAGGATTAATTTTAACGAAGAAGGCCTTTACAGTATCTAAAGAGGTTTGAGTGTTAAATGACATTGAAATTGACAATGAAAGGCAAAGGTACCTTCACATGGTGTTCTGTACCGTCCTCAGGGCGTCTATACACGAGCTCGTCGAAACGAGGCCGGTCCTCAGGAAGTAAAAACTCCCGGATTTCCGTCAGAAGGGAATACTGCGAACAATAAAAATCTTATAAAATAATAAGCCCTTAAATATTTTTTTCCCAAGATTCTTAATTCACAAATACAAAAATATATATTATCAAGTTAAAACTTGTAAACGAAGTATGCCTTATTTGCAAATCCATAAATCATTAATAAATGTTATAAAGTAAATCCATTATGCATACGATTGTGGACATTGGCTTTCGCTATTCATTCCTCATTGGTCGAGTCTGAACCACACTGTAAATTACATTTTCGCAAATATTAGCTACCGTTATTCATTAGTGTTTGGTTAACTGAAACAAGCTCTTTCGGGATGTTTATTCACCATCTGATGGATTGTGCTATAAATCACTCTTGGAATTCTTTATATAACAAAATTAGTAGCTATATATTACTCTCCATTAGCCACAAAAGTTCTTAGGACAGATAATTAATAACAGGCGACATTGTCATAGGAAATACTTAGTTTTAATTATTTGTATAAAATTTTACAGAAATTATTCTAATGAGATCTAGACTTTAGCGAGTCTTCATTTAACTGAAACTAATATTTTCGAATTACTACTCGTTATTTTGTTATTTTTAACACTACATACTCCTGACGCCGTCGCTTGTTGATGCAAAGTAACTAAAACGTCGCGTCAGGAGTATGTAGTGTTAAAAATAACAAAATAACGAGTAGTAATTAGAAAATATTAGTTTCAGTTAAAATAAACTATTCTCTTTATGGCAATACATTTTTTTATTTAAATTAGATCCACTGTATAATACTTTACATACATAAGCAGATAACAGCAAAAAATGTTAATACAGAGTTAACATTTTTTGCTGTTAAATAATCCCCATAAGAGAAATTATGTTTATGAAGGAATTACCATCTGTGAATAAAAGCATAAATAGCCAAAACGGTCATTACTTAGCAATAAAGAAAATGTGAGGACCGTTTGTCCTCTGTCAAATCGCTTATGAAATAAAAGTCAACGAGCTTGAATTAGCGGAGTGTAACATTAGGACCTTGTTAACTATTATTAATATTATAAGTAACGATACTAATATAATATAATAACTTTAACTGTTATATAAATTTACACTTATAATCTCAATTATTTTAATGCAATAATTATGCCCCTAAAAATAATTAAACACTTCTCTAAGATGAACACGATAGTAATTTATCGATTTTTATAACGCTATTGATATATTAGAAACATAAGTTTTGACTCGTGTACAGTATAAGAAAATTTTATTTGACGGAATGGAAGTTATAAATTAGACACGTCAAAACCTTCAAGCGAGCCAATATCCACCTTATGAGGTTCATGAACGTCTTGTACGTCTGCGTGACAACCTGATATATGAGAGTGGGATGCATTTCTCTTTTAAATCGAATGCCAATACAGTTCTGTCTACGCTAAAAAATTCTATTAATGCTATAGGAACTTTATTCACATTAAATATATCTATAAAAATATATCGTAATACAGTTCACTACATTCATTCTCGTAACTGCTGCTCATTTTCGTCCTTGGTATCTTTAAATATTCGTTATGAAATGTTATTTTAATACTAGGGAAACTTTAAAGAAAGTAAAATAAATATGACACAATTCAATTACGTTTGATATTCTTTTCAGACACAATGAGTGTCATCGCTTGTACTAATTCCTTTATTTATAACATTTTGCAAAAAATTCTTGAAAGAGATCGCTTGTTAAGATAAGACAGGCTTTTGTTATATAATTTAGTGTCCATTTGTCATTTTCTATTGTTACCGTCCTTTTATTAGCTATAAAACATATTTATAATAATAAGGACCATGACATTGCTGAAAAAATAATTATTAATAACTTACTTTTTGGGGTGTGTCCAGTAAATCTCTTAAAACTGTGAGGAATGCGTCAGCTGTGAGTCTTCTGTTGGCGTACTCCTCCATGTAATAAGCTAGGGCGGGCAAATCGCTTTGAGGTAACAGCGACTTTGCCTTCTGTTCGACTGCTGTTGCAGCCGCTCCTCTTCTTTTACCCCAGCCGCTTATTCTAAGACGGGAATATTGGCTATTAATTAAAAGAAACGGATATATATTTGTGAATAGGTATTTTAACAACCACCGCTAATTCTGTATTTGTGAAGTTTCATAGTTTATCTACAAACAGCTTAATGAAACCTAAGTTTATATAACATTTAGGAGTTATAATCTCTATAAAACAAAACTCACAACCGCTAGAAAGTGTTTTAACGTAAACATTCACATAATGTTTTAATTGTGAATTCTTAATAGAACTAAATTTAAACTACTCTTAGAATATCTGTGGTGTTTTAAGAGCATCGTGGATTCTGTTTGTAGGAAGTTTGACGAGACATCAAAGACAGTATTGCGGGCCTTGACTTGATCGTCATCATAAAGCAAATTACTGATTCCTAACATACACCGCTTTAATAACCCTTTGACAACAATTGCTTTGTAATACTGGTGTATTTATTAAATATTCGATCGATATTACAATATAAAAGACATATTTTATAATTCAAATTTTTTGGATAATCTTTGAACTAATAATTTATCAAAAGTCTTTTACATAAAACAGATTAATGACAAAATAAACGATTATTAATGAAATATTGTTATTAATTGGTTATTTTAGAGTACCTAGGGGCGGCATCTCGTTCTCCATAAGCAGTACAAGCGTGGGGAACTTTCCCAACATCTCTCACTAGCAAAGACATTCGTTTATGGTACTTCAGCTGGGCGACTGCTTCGTCGTGAGTCACGTCTACGAATGATTGTCCATTCACTTCCAAGATCTGGTCGCCGACCTAGTTAAAAATAATAGAAAAATTAAATACAGCTTTTATTATTTTAGTTTTTACAAATAAATATATATATAATATCCAGTGGGTATAGGCGTACATACAAATATAGTATAAACTAAAATAAAAGAGGGAAAAAGACGAAAACTCCGGTGGCTCGAGGCTAACGCTCTCATAAAAATCAATTTAGTTTCTTAGACAGAACAGTGAACTTGGTAACCTTTAACATTTCAGCTGGCGATCGATCTTTGTCCATCCGACACGTGATCTGTTAAGTGTTAACAGATCCCCGGATGTTGTGACTGACATTCCATTTTTCTCTATATTAATTCAACACCTAAGAGTAAGACCAAATAAGTATTCGAAAAACGTTTATTGTTTTAGTAGAAAATTCACTTACACCATAATTAATTCATAAATAAAACTGAATTTGGGTTTTACTAAATTAAATATTAAAATTCATAACACTTCTGAAATATAGGAATAAAATAGCGAGGAACGTGCTCAGAGTATCTATCGGTCAGTTGGGCGTAACCTAAAACAAATGCCATAAATCTTTAGCCGCACCTCCACCGCTGCCATATTTCTTTCAAACTGCACAAAATACGAGCTCGTAAATATTTTTCGTTCAGTATAAACCTTTATAAATTCTGTTATTAGATCCACTGATTTGTAAATCCATTACAAACTCCTTTTAGAATAGGGACATTAGTTTATTACGAACATAATTCTACAAGGGACTTGGGAACCCTTGTCTTTTACATAAACTCACCTAAATTACCGAAATTACAGTCCTCTTAGTAATATTGGATGATGCATTACATTTAGAAATCATATTGATCACATAGTAGCCCAGCGTTCAAATAAATGTAATTAACATGAGGACTAGGAGTTCCATACTGTTGTCTAGTCCGCAGTTACATCGACTATTATATATTTTTTTGCCAACCGTTTTATAACAATCCTATTATCAGAAAATTTTAACCTTGTATTATTTTTTAGTTTAGTAATTTAGAGAAGTGTATATTTAAATATTATCTTTTCTTTCCAAACAACGAAGCTATCACTTGTTCTTAGATGAGAAGTTTTAGATATTAATTATTTTTTATATTATATATTTCATTAAGTCTTCTTATTTATTAGGCACATTACCTGGTTAGATTCAGTTTTGATTCTACAGTAAGGAGTTTTTAGTTTAATAACTTACGTTAATACTATGTATGATGTGAGAAGATTTATTAATGAAAAACATAACCATCCGTATGCAGCGTTGATAAGAACTCGGACTAAACAAAGTGACGGTGGCTTACCTACATAAGTTATAACTTTATATTTTCGATTAGTACATCTCTTGGTAATTACAGTAATTTTTTCTTTCATATTTATTTTATAAATCATTAAATAAAGAAATTCTTTTACAAAATAGTTTTTGTACTTTATGAAATAAAAAGGATGCAGTGAAAACACGTACTAATAAATATCTAACATTAATTGACTGTTGTTTTAATTACGTTAGTTTACAAACTGACTCAGAACCGTGCTCTTTCATTAATTTGCCGATTAGAATTTTTTCTTTTTTATAAACTTACCATAAGTCCGGCTCGGTCAGCTACAGAATCCTTATCAACCCCTGTGATGTATATTCCAAGGTTGTATTCCAAGCCTCCACGAATCATCAGTCCAAGTGACTGTCCAGGCTCGATACACAAATCCACCTACACAAATAATATAAAGGAGTTAATAAATATGAATTATTAAGACTGTTACTTTAAAACTACGACCTCATTTGTTAACCAAAATTAAATTTTAATTGCTGTACATCACTTCACGTTAAGTGAGATAAGGGTCCCTTAAACCTACACCCGGGTCGCAAGTCCCAGGCACTGTTAAAGCTCATCCCCCTGCAACGCTATGGGCCCGGCACCCGCACAGGGAATTCAACGATTGCTAAGAGGTTTTGTCTTATTTAAATCAACTGCCCGGAAAGTCGGGTTGACGCTGGAAAGACCAGTAACTGCTGGAAAGACAGCCGAGGGCGACGGCCTAGCAAGCCCAGAACTGTATTTATGAAGCTAAAAGTCCAATTAAGAAAAATACCCCTGGGACAGTCCAAGAAGGGGGGGGGAGGAGGGATCTGTCCACCGTTTGATGTAAATGGCGAATACGGAACTGAAATTCACTACTTGCGGGAAAAATTACAAGTGACGAGCCTGGTACAATTAGAAACACGAAACTTTTCAAAATACTCTTTACGACTACGTCAACGAGCAATATCCAGTCAAAATCATTACGCTAGCAAAAACATTGACAAATCTGTCAAGTTAAAAATGAAGCGGAAAAATCGGAACTTAATAAAAAATCTTAGGTGACAGTCATCTTAGTCATCAACTAACTCGGGCGCTAAGGTCAATTTTAAAACTAATTCAAACTGCAACCTGCAAAATATCGTGTTAATTTTGATCGGGCAACACAAGAAGTAGAATTTAATAAAAACCCTTTTGAGTATTCGAAAACCATTTTTAAGAAAGAACGCGGACAGCTTCTCTTGACGAACGAACAAATTTACGATCACTTCAAGAGCACATACGAAGTACCTTAAAGTGTAACACTATATACGATCCCAACGAATACAAACCTAAAATTCCTCGTATCGATTTTAAAGACAATTCACCAACGCTAAAGAAAATAAGTAGTCAGATAAAGAGAAAATCGTCTAAATCTGCAACGGGACCCGATGGTATCCTACATATACTATTTAAAAAATGTTAATCGGTTCGTAAACATCTCATAAATATATACGGCAAAATTTGGTCAAGGAAGCAAATTCCGAAGTGCTTCGGGAAAGCAATTATTGTCTTCATTCCCAAAAAAGAACGAGTTACTGATCCGAAAGATAGTGGACCGATAGCTTTTACAAATACTATACCTAAAATCTTTTTCTCGGTTCTACAAACGAGAATGACGCGATTGAGCAACACGTATTTTAGGCCGAATCACCAGAAAGGGTTTTTACCCGGGATTTCTGGATGCCTAGAACACAAGACTTTGCTGTCGGAGAGTTTTAAAAAAGCTATAAAAACCGAGCAGCAAATTACAGTTTGTTGGATAGACTTAGAGAACGCGTTCGGGTCGATACAAGACGAATTGATGCTATTCGCGCTGGGGTGGTATAACTTTCCACCCCTAGTTAGTGATATATTCTCGTCGTATTAATCAAAATGAAATTTTTCTATAATAACTAAAGAAGGCTTTTCAAAACTTTTGAGTTACAATGTAGGACTATTTCAAGGTTGTTGTTTATCTCCAATAGCATTGAATATTGTAATCAACATCTTAGTAGATAAACTAATAAGCAACAAGAAAAAATAGGGGTATCGGTTCAAGATTAATAAAAAATACTCAGAATCCATTTTAGCCTTCGCTAACGATCTCGCAATAACCCGCAGTAACCCGAATACAAGATATACCGCATACGATCCGGGATTATCGTTAAGCGGTCAAGCCGTATCTATCTCTCTGCGTCTCTATGCTTTTTTATGAGTCTCTTTAAACTCCCTAAGGGATTCCCATGATGACATCGTTACATCGCTTCCAAAAGACAAAGATGCCCCAGAGCTAGAGTCAAGACTTCAATTCCATAAGCAGTTTACGATAGGAGCATAAAGTAACAGAGTATGGTTAGGATCAAGTAAGATAGCCCAAGACACGGATATATTGACGTCTTTTATTCGGTTAGACGAATATGATAAATATAAGATCCATGCAATGAGTTTAGAGATGCTGAACGAGTGCTTAAACATAGAAGATTTCTGCACCCCATTACAAAATGGACCAGCACCTTAATCTTAATTCATGATTAGTCGCCAGCATTACTAAACTCTCCCAGAACAGAATAATTTAGTAAGATGGGGTAAAGGTACCGAAAAACTTGCTATATCTATGGGAACGCAGTTGGAACTGCTAAGCATTTGTTAATGGGATTTAAGGTACTCCTGGATAGCGGTCAATACTCGCGTCGTCACGATAGGGTTCTGGATATCATACTTGAAGCGGTTACTACAGATCTCAAAGTTAAATAATCACAAACGAACGATCAGTAGGTTTTGTGAGAGAAGGCACTAGGTCTATAAAATCAAATATCAAGCCTTACTCTATCCTTAAAGCGGCTTCGAATTGGACTATAATGATAGATAGGTATGAGAAACAATACAAAATTCCAGTGGATATTTGTGTGTGGGCCTCCAGACCAGACATGTGTATGTATTCGCGAATTTTAAAGCGCGTTGTGACAATAGAACTTACAGTTCCTTGATAAATCAACATCTCCAAAAATCATGCCATCGAGGTCAATAAATGTTACGAGCTCACTAATTAACTCACTCGAAATAAGTTCGTCGTGGATTTGAACGCGGAAGAAATAATAGCGAAAGGTATAACGGCTAAATCTCTACAGCCTACTAAAAGACTTAGGCCTGTCCGGAATTAATATCAATTCATTCTTGGTACGTACTTCGAAGGCAGCTCTAGTAGATTCTTTTTAAATTTGGTTAGGTAGAGAGAGGAGCTAGGACGCTGAAGGTGAGCGTTTAACGCGCGATAGATAGGGGCCCCTTAAACCTACACCTGGGTTGCAAGTGCCAGGCGCTGTTGAAACTCCTCTCCCTGCAACACGATGGACCCGTCACCCACACGGTGAAACCATTTAATTCTAAGAGGTTTCGTCTCTTACAACAAAAGTTATCTATAGATCCAATCTTAGACTGCAAGGTGTATCTAATGACATAATAATTATATGGGTTGTATAAGCGGTGTTGTTACAACACCTAACGACGCTGATACTAACCATTGACTAGCGATTAGCATACCTACAACATAATGGACCACTCAAAACATACTTGTAATGGCAAGGAATACAAAATTGAACTGAAAATTGGTATCTGCTAAATATTTAAAACACGTATTTAACATTACCGAGCCGTATATTGTGATTTTATTATCCATAAAAAATACTCGCTTTCCATATGAAAAGGAAGGATTAAAGCCTTAATATATTGCGTAATGGCACGCACATGACAAAGCAATCCCTTTTGATATGGAAGCTCTTTTATTTTATTTCGACCAAAATATGTTTGACGCTTCTAAACAAAACGTGAATGCTGTCGATATGTACTGTATCATCATATTTATGGAAAATCATCGCTTTAAATGCTTTATACTGAAAAAGAATAAAGAGACTTCTTTTTAAATAACAATATTTACAATATTAAACAATTACGGGAAATTTGAGAAATAAAATTTAAAAAAAAGCGTAGTTACATCCGAAATGCATAGTTTCATTTGAAATGTGTACTCGCGAAAATCTTAGTAAATCTATAAAATCTCATTTCTTTAAAAATAAGCAAAACCAAGATATCTTTATGTAAAACTATGCATAAATAAATCCCTTAAGGCGCACTGACATTGACATGTACTGACATGTGAATAAAGGTATTCGTGAGGTCAATCAAGTATTCTGCCCAAGGTCTCTAATAAGCTCCAGGGAATTCTGACCTACATATGCCTAATGAACCTTAAGAAACACTGCTCTGACCCTCCGTGCATATCTAAAAGATATACATTTTCTTTTAAACAAAAGTTTTTACATTAATATATGTACATGTAAGTTTTTGTTTCATGGATTATGTCAGACACTTGCTTTTAGGTTATACTTACATATGTCGTAATATAATTGACTATAATGAAATATTTTTATCATTTCATATTAAATAAATATAAAAATAATTGATTTAAATTATAATTCAAATAACTCCAATAGGTTATTGGAATTTGTATATCATAAAATTGTAATAAATATCGCTGAACGTTTTCAGACTTGTTTTATTCTTTCGCTATTCATGTCCGTAATTAAATTTCCCATTCAAAATTCTTTTTGAATTTCTAGCTCATTGGAATACATAAAGTATTGGAAGTGGCTTTTGTTCTGAAATATATAATAAAATATTACGGTATCCTTGACTTTGAAATAAAATTTATTTCGTTTTTACGATTTTATGAGTACAAAGGATTTAGATATGAGAACTTAATCCAACATCACAATCCGGGCAAGGGTGGCTTATCTCTTACAAGAGATTTTTGGCAGGAATATTTTCTAAGAATATATTTTTGTGCTGGTTCAAGGAATAGTTAGCCTTTTCAGTACAAAAACGTAAACCTTGACATTAAGATTTTTGATATAAATAAAAATATATATTCTATACTTGTTAAGAAAAAAAACGTGCATAAATTACGTTATACATGTTCAATATGCGTAATGTAATCTTTTTGAGGCGTTACTGCTTTACAAAATTAGGTAATAAAAAATAGATAATTGATTGAACAGAATATAATTTTATTTACCCTCCGTATAGAGCGATCCTTGCTTGCAGATCTAAGGGGTCGTTGTGGTGGCGGCGAGGCTGGTCTGCCGTATCGATCCATCCATGAACAGGAAGCTCTACCAACTAGCGCACCCGCCGTTCTAACCACCATAGTCAGCTGACGACACGACTTAAGCATCTGAGGACAAACATAAAATAAAAAAAACTGTTCAACATACAATTAAAATGGGTTTGTTTTCATTTAAACTGACTTTATCTATTCGCTCTCCTATCCGCAATAATTATTTTGTAATCAAAAAGCTGTTAACATTTGTTATTTATTAGTGTTCCATATAATAGACTGCAATTGTAACATAAAACATGTGAATAACACGATGCCTTACAAGAAATTAAACATCACCAACATCAAATCAGTTTACACGTGATATAATTACAACAAGCCTATAAAATTTTATTCAATATTATTTTGATGATTTCAAAGAGAAAGAAGAGATGATTAGAGAGAGAGGAGCTTGGACTGTGAATGTGAGCGTTGAACGTGCATTACATAGGGAACTTAAGTCCCCGGCACTGGTAAAGCTCCTCTCCTTGAAACGCTACCGACCCGGCAGCGACAAAGTGAATCCATGGAAAGCTAAGAAGTATTTTTCTCTAACTAAATCATATAAGATATTGCAATAAGTATAAATTAAACTGATATTTTTTTGGATTACGCGTACTTTATTATTGCAAAAAAACTACATACTCCCGACGTTTCGGTTACTTTTCCTAAAAGTATTAGTTTCATTCAAATAAATACTCGCGAAAGTCTTGGACCTCATTATTGCAATAAGTATTTCAAAAGAATATGTAAAAATTAGTAAAAGTTTCAACTGATCTCGTTGCAGTAGCAATTTTCTAGGTTTAATTACAACGGTGCATTGTTAAAGCAACGGACGAGACAAACATGAGGCAGTTGATTAATAGCTTGCTGACAACACATAGTGCCTTCATCACCGTGAATAAAACCTTTTTAAAACGTCTTCTTATGAGTTAATGTATTCAGGTTATGTTATGCTAGGTATATATTTTGTTATTAATTTTTCTTTTTTGTACTATTTAAACATGTAAAATAGGTCACCGTAAGTTTTGCAGATTAATATTTTGACCATCTTTATGCCAAAAATGTATCATATATATATATATATATATATTTGTATTAAATTTAATATTAATTGTTATAAAACGATGTGAAAATGTCATATATCACAAAACGGGATAAAACCTCAATTAATAACGGGCTTCTTTGTAATACATATTTCATTTAATTTCTTTTCTTCATTGACTAATTTGTTTTACAAACAAAAAAAGATAGGAGAGACAGGGTCAAAAATATTAGTTCACCGTCTTATCAAACTGAACGCAAAATATAGACTTCAAACTGATAGGCGATTAACAACTAACACCTTACATCATTTAAAAGAGAGGTATTAGTAATAGAGTACAATTAAAGAAGAAAATAGAAAGTCAGATAAATATGATTTTCAATATAAATCAAATATTGTTCTGAAATAAAACCCTGTCGGCTGTTTCTAGTGACGTTGAATATTTGGAGCAAAATATAAAAGCTTGTCTGCTCGTGGTTTGGGCTCCGAAATATCTTGATTGAAATTTATGAGGTATGTTTCTGAATTGGTTAGCCTTGTTTTACGTTTGTTTTACATTTTGAAACGGACCACAAAGATGTTGATTCTCATAAACTATCCTTCCATCTTAAATATAACTATCCCAATATACGTTTTATTTAATTTAATACCTTTATTAAGGCGTTACATAATTGCTATGTAATATTTAATAAAACCTATTTTTGAAATTATGAATTTTGTTAAGTTTAACCTACATTTCGGAAGCGTGAAACAAAATTTTAAACTTACTTTTAAGGTTCACTTAAATTTTACAGCACTTTCATCCTTTAACAAAAGTGTCTAATGGAAGCCTGCTAGTCATTGATGGATGTTCGAGTTTTTGTAATCTTTATACTTCTTTTTTATATAATGTAACATTTGGCCATCACATTATTAAACTTATTATGAATAAGTAGAAGAAAAAGTTTATTATTGCAGTACGTTATTCTATTATGTAGTTATTTACAACATTTAACAATAATCTTCTATTCTACTACAATTAAAATTCCACATCGATCATAATTAAGTAATTTTAAGTTCATATTAGAATAGAAATAGCATTTTATTACACATTTATCTGTATTAAATATTGCGAATTTTCTTGAATATTGTTTATTTTAAATAATTTTATGTTTCTTACATATTCAATATAAAAAAAGCTCTGATATAAGCTTTTATTCTGTTCAATTCACAACTCGTCCGTTCGCGTCTTTGACTTAAAATGGCTACGATTTTCACTTCATACTTAGTATTAATATTATGATTAAATAAATAATGAGCGAACTTTAAGTTTTTTGAAAACACAAAGTAAAGTATGGGAAAAACCCGATTTCTTCAACCACTGAATACATAAAAGTAAACAATGAGTTTTCTTTGTAGACAGATAAAAACTATAAGAAGATAACACAAAATACTTAAACTAACTATATTTATATGTATAAGTAACATAAAACATAAACTACAAGAGTTTTTAATCATAATTGTAGTGTGTTCATAAATCTTTTTCAAGCGCCTATCGGATTCTATGTTATGATTTACAGGCGTTGTTTCTTTGTTCTTTTATTTTCAGTCCAACAGCTATTCCACTGAAGCGAGAAATGAAAGACTGGAATTGTCTAACTTTGGTACTGTTTGCCTACAACAAAAACTTATCGACCTGATAGTTTGTTTATTCTTCCAATTACTTCTAACTTCCTAAAGTTGTTCTATATTAGTGGAAACATCTCGTTCAACTCTTAACCGTAGTATTTCAGAAATAAATTTCACTTATTTTTATTAAATTTACTCAGAATATATCTAATTTATCAAAACCTTTTTTTTTATATGAAAGAGTATGGTAATCATTTTACCAGAGACGTAACGGCTCTCTCGCGGCCTAATATTGAAATAAATAATTTCACAGACGATTAAGGTCATAATATCGACAAACTTTTGCCAGTAAATCTTTTATACGACGGCTATAACAAGTTTTCATATACATCGAAGGCCTGATGTACGAAAATAAATATACATACACGAATATTACTGTAAAAATAACAAAATTAGTCGACTTTATCCTTTAATGGGCCATTGCTTTTATATGTTTTGACAACTATTGCAATTAAATAAAAGTGTTTCAATTTCTATTATTTAATATTACTACTTAGACAGAAATCTTATTAAATAAAGCATTGAAATTCATGTAAGCTAGGTACACAATGGATGCATATTTTTAATAATATTTTCAAACAAAGAAAACTACAAAGGCTTGTCGATTCTCGTTAGCCGTAAAGCGGTTTGGTCACGAAATAATTATGGTAGAAATAGAGGTTTTAATTTTCATATTTAGAACGCCGAGATTGTTGTTGGGGTTTTATTTACACGGAAGTTATTCAGGGAACAATTAGCTATTGATATATTACACGCAGCGCTGGCAACATTTTATTTTATGGGTACCTATATTAATAGTGATTTTTGTCCGCGACTTCTTCTGCGTGAACTTCGGAATTGGACTCTGAGAGAAATTTACAATGTGAGTTAAAATAATAGTCATAGTAACCAACAGCAACGACATGTACAGTCTACGTGACGGCACTTTATATACAACAAAACTACTCATAGCCTATTCGAATGTATAGCAGCGCTCGAATGGAAAATGACAAATTGTATTAGCAGCTTAAATAAGCATAAATATTTGGAAATTGGAATGATGTCTAAATATTTAAATATTATAAAAATATTCCATATAAGTCGTAAAGGTTAATTGACAGATGAATTTTTTTCATATTCATGTCCGGAAGTAATATTCCACCCTTACGTTTCCGAACGTCATATGAGCGTGTCACCTTCAAATCCAATTTCCCGATAAGTAATGACACAGTTATATAAAAATGTTATAAATATCAGCAGATATCCTTTATCAGTTATATTTAGCAACAACAGGTAAAGACGTTACAGGCGATAAATAAAAAAAACATTTTTTGATTAAAAAACAATCTGATTATAAATATCTTAAATTCAGAGGAAAATGAATGATTCTATAGATATTTAAAACATTGAACCATTTAGTTTACTTAAAAAAAGTAAACTAGAAAAATCTTTTTTTTTAACTTTAGTTTTTTACAAGTAGTTCGAAAGAGGTAATCTTAGCAAATATTTAATCATTATATTCAGCAATACAGTTTTAATAATCCTCATAAACCTTAGCTAGGTTTTAAATTTGCATTTAAAATTTCTTTTCAAATTGAAGATAAGTCTTTTGGCGCATGCAGAGCGATTTAAAGTGTATTAAAATAGGAATAATTGCTGGAGGTGGGACGCGGTAGAAGAGAAACGCTTGGCGAGCGACTTCACACTTTTAATGAACTCATTTTGACTCTCAAAAACATGCCAGCAACAAGTAAATTACACTTGTTTTGAGAGGCAATTATATATATATTTATTTCTATGTTTATCAATATGAAACTTTAAAAACGTAATAAACGAACCAAAGAACTTATTTATGAAAATTTAAACAGTATCCATCTTGTTGTAATATATATATATTTTTTTAATATTTCACTTCGTCTTTGACCACTTGGTGACGATGAATGTTGCAGAAGAAAAACAAAAAGTGTGTCTACACGAAATGCTAAGCTCCAAAAACTATGTTCCATATAAAAAGATGTACAAACAAACATAACATGACATAAAAATAATAATATTCCATTAAAATTTACTTGCATCGATAAACATCTGAAAGCATCAATAACACAAGACATTGCTGACATTACCAAGGTATATAACTTAACGACGCTCGTGCCCGACCCCAGTAGAACGTAATATCATTGTCATTTGGTTGATTTACAGTAGCTTATAAATATAATTCACTTGTACCACCACAGATAGCAAAATGTCAGCCAAAATTGTATTGGTATTGATTTTTCCGAGTCCGAAATAAAACGCGAACAGCACGCCCGATGGAAATCTTAATTGAATATATCGTTTAAAAATACAGACACGATGGAGACATTATATTATTCCATTCATTTTACATATATGAACTTTTTTAAGGTTTTTTTTATCTGTTTCAGTCGTTATACATATATACCAAGAACTTCTTTATAATTCCTTACCTTAAGTGCATCCTCATGTGATATTCCAGAGAAGGGCGTCCCATTGACTTGGAGAATAGAATCTCCCGGTCGTAAGCCTGCTCTCTCAGCTACAGAGCCTTCCTCCACTCTCGATATATACACACCAACACCTATTATAAAGTTTTACTCGCTATAAAATATGTTATCTGTACATATATTTATTGTGTTATATTTTATAAAGATATTAAAATAATAAAATCAATTACATACATTTCTTTTTTTCATAGATAAAATCAAAGTATTTTCGATGTAAAAGCTTAGGATAAATAGAATGTTCTTTAGTCCATTCGATATATTAGTCGACTAGAGATTAGTACAGTATAGAGAGGAGTTGATCACTGATTATACGGCTTTGTTTGACCAGCCGAGTGCTATTTATATAGCTCTCGTAGGAACCGGTAATCGATATCAGAAGCTCCGTTGTATGTCCACGCAACTACCCTACATTTTAAAATTGACGACTAAAAACTTTACTTATCAAAAAATATATAGTATATAATGAAATGTGTTGAATTTTTCAACAATATTAACTTTGTCAAACTCCTTGAATTATTCATATGCATTTGTATCAAAATAAATAATAATTGTTAAGCAAAACGATTTTTTTAAAATTAACTCATTTGTAACTGGGGTTTTGCAATCAAATATTTGTAATCTATGTAGTATAAAAAGACTAAGACATCCAAAGTAAAACAATAGCATTATTTGTTTAGTTTCGCAGTAGAATTATTTATACACTCAACACAAAAAAAAAACTGTGATTTATCATTATAATGTTCATTCAACTGCCGAGTCTTTTGACAGTCACTTTTCAGGTGAAACGTCCATTACCAAAGTGATTTGCGCCATGTATTCTAATCATAAAATAATTATTTTGTAAAAAAAAAAAGTATAGAAATCTTATGAAAAACGGACAATAAGTAATTTTTACCAAATCTTATTGCTTATTAAATTAATATTAATATTTGACTTACTTTAATTTATTTATTTTATTATATAAGTAAGGAATATGTTCGCGATATCAACAACATTAACTTTCTCAACTCTTGAATAATACAGGTTTATTAATAAATGATTTTAAAAGTCTAAACAATAATTGTTAGAGTGCAGAATCATTTTATCGTGTTTTTAATAACAGTTGTAAGATATGTTAAATGTCATACCAGCTTCCTTTCCCCCCTTAACGCAGATGCCGAAGCCATGGGAGTCTGCGGGGTCCCTGCTCATGGTGACCGTCCTCGTGGCTGGCTCCGGCGGCGGCGGCGCCCCACCCGATGAGTACGGACGCTCCCTCTCCCCGCCGCGATATATTGCCTAAGAGACATAATACTTTACTTTTGCTTTGTCATAATTCATTATCCCACTAGAGACAAATCAGGGCATTTATATTGTCTTTTAAACTTCATTTCATATTTTGAATATTATTTCTTACAAAATATACTCACTGTAATTGAGTTGACATATATTTTATCGCGTTCTATATATTCACAAATTATTAATGTATAATTCCATAATTCAAATGTGCATATGAGTGTTTGTTTGAAAAAAAATTAAAAAAATACTGGCTATATGACAGCTATTTTTCGACACAAAGATCCCGTGAGATGGCTAACATGACCACGTCTATAGTATTGGTTGATGTATAAACTAAAAGTATTTATTTATCCTTTTAAGTTACAAGAGAAAAAGTTATTTTCATCAAATTTTCGTCGTAATATCAAAAGTTTCCTATCGAGCGTCGTTATCACAACAGACCAGTCAATTTGAAGATGTCTTAAAGCTTTAATAGCAGGGGTCTTCCTTGCTTCATTCTACGTGTAAATACTGTGCTATACAATTTCATTTCCATTTAGCTTTCACAAATATTAAATTAAAATTCAGGGCGAGATTCATGTTATTGTTGACTCAAAGCGAGTCAGCACATTGTTTCAGAAAATTGTTATTTAAAGTTAGAGCGAGCAATTTCATTTTCTTAACGAATTTAACATGTATTATGTTTGTATAATTCAATAATATTCCTATCTGAAATTGTGTGAAGGAAATAAAATAATGTATGCGCAGATATAAATAGCTAAGACTGATGTTAAATGAATTATTTTATTATTATTATGTTATCATAAAATAAGTTTTTGTTTTATGACACTCAAATGTCAGTAGTATATTATATTCTACACGCGTCATCCGTCTCTTTATCTAGTTGACAAATCTTTATTGTCAAGTTCAAAATTAAAAATAAACTGTTTGAGTGATTCAATATATATGGAACGTTTTACCGATACCGTATTCAAGAATTTATAACGTCTATTACAAAGTGATCTTTGTTACATTTAGTATTTTGCATTTAAATTGTTAGCATTTCAAAGGAATCCGTTTGTAAAATCAAAATTTTCAGATCACGCTCGCCGTCTATGCAAGTAGATGTTAATTTTGAAAAATAAATATTAGCTTTTGTAACATGTCATTTTTTCGACCAAGACTGGATAGTAACGCAATGATAGTAAAGTAATATTATTACCAATGCGAATATGGCAAGATAAGGAAGTGACTTCTAGAATGTTCCAAACAATTTTAATTTTATTTCCAGTCATAAGTTGTCTAAAATTCCCTACTAAGCAATTAGACTCTTCGTGGTTACACTATATTTTTCATTCTTTAAATTAATTTTAAAAACGTATAACGTAAAAAGAGAAACAAATATCTTAGTAATTTGAAAAAAAGGAATTAATAAACTATGAACTGATACTAGCAAGCGACTCATATCCATTAATTAAAAGAAAATCTATTTATTTATCTCATTCAGACCGCAATGCCGGGTAATCGTATGTAGTACACATTATATTATATCAAGTGGATCATTAATATGAATTTATTTCAAATGTTTCAAATAAATATACCATAAAAAAGTGAAAAAACAATATTTAATTTATGTTATGAAGTTTTTAATAGTATTTTAATTCAGTAACAGTTTTAATTTATTTAAATAAAACTTGAATAATATACGACCAAGCAACACTTTTAATGTAAAGTTTTATAAATAGAAGTATTTTTTTCGAAGTTAAGTAAATGGAACTTGGTATTCCTTTTAAATCAACAAGTGAGCTAAGTTTTATCTTCATTCATCAGGAAGAGTTAAATCGACAGATAGCACTAAGTTCAAAGCATTAGTGCTGGGAAAATGCTAGCTTTACTACGACCTTTCAGTTTGAGTTATTGGATGCCAGTTTCAAAATCGAAATTTCTCTCTTAACCTATCGCTTTTTATTAACAAGGAATATTCATAAGTAATAAATTCATACATATAACGGTAACATTGACTATTTAGTTTATTTTTGTACATGGAATTAACGGAAATTCTATTGGACGACAAAACATTTAACAAAGTAATAAAACACTTTATTTTAATTAAATGATTCATATTATGATTGGTTTTAAAGTTGAATTTTATTAAATTATTGTAGGAAACAATAAAAACACCGATTCATATATAATAAATTCTATGAACATGTAACTATTACCCCATATTTTTCTTTAGAATCCAATTTGAAAACAAAACAGACCACGGCAGTTCACTAAACCGCTCAATACTTAGGCACATCACGCACTGTTTCATTGCCTTTAGACTTTCATAGCTAGCTACACTTGTACTTCATAAAATATCGATCACGAGACTATTTGTAATGAAAATATATAGTTTTCCTTCGAGCACATAGAATTCTAGAACACTTAGGAAACCTGCTTTGAGGGTTACGAACCAAGAGCACCCAATAATGATAACGTCTATTTATTACATACAATACAAATGTGAACCATTACTCATATCATTACAAGATAATAAAATAGACCAAGCCATGTGAAGCAGTTCATTCTACAGTTGTTTCTCGACTGAGTATAAAACGTAAAGTACGTTTTAACTATGGCCATGACATGACAAGCCTAGGAAAGCCACGCCTCCAAACGTTTTTATAAACGCACACTGATAATAAATACACACACATACGCATACATACACATAGTAAAATAAAAATGAATTATTTCTTTTCACCTGATTTTATTAACTTAAAATAAAGACTAAATGATATATCAATATATAAAAGTCGGTCGCTGCGATCATGAATAAGTTAGTGTTATCGACTGTTCGCCTCAAATTATTTACACACAGCTCGATCGGACAACACATTGGACTATATTTAGAAAGCTGTTACGATGATTACAAAGCTCTATGTGTCATTGCTCGTGTATTAACGTAAGAGGAACACGAGGACTCCATACCCATAAAACACATTCCCATTGATTATGGAACTAGAATTCATCAATGAAAAACATGTTTATAGCTCCATTAAGATAATTCTTGTACAGTTAACAGATGATAAATTGTATTTTGTATCCTAGAGTTACTGTTACTAAAGGCAGCTAATGAATAAAATGTTACATCAAGCCATGCGATATGCTGAAGTCACAAGTTGGAGCAACACCCTTGAATGTAAATTTTCAGTTCTGTTATTTAAATATTTATATCAAAACTACGTCATAACTAATAATATTGTGAGAGATAAGATATATGTTGTTGTATTTTAATCCAATCAATATCTCGTAATAGTATATGAAAGTGAGGGAAATGTAAATATAATGAAAGCAAAGTTTGCAGATATGTACATAGGCAGGAAAACCAAATTATGTATTATATAATGTTGAAATATTGAATCTAAATATATCAGTTTGTGTAACTCATGACAAAGACTGGCGGATAGATTGGAACTTATTCTCTCAATAAGGCTTGTCATCGTATATATAAGTCAGACGAAATTAATCGTTTCTGTTGTTTTAAAAGTTCGATTAAACAACTCTGTATGACCAGCTGGTTAACAATATAGACTCACATGGTGTGTTGTACTGCTGGGACTGCTGGCAGGCGAGTGCCTCCTCGCCGGTAAGGGAGCAGGTAGCGGTGCGGGAAGCGGTGCAGGCGGATGTGACGGCGGTAGAGCCTTGCCCAACGCAGCCGCTCCGCCCTGACCGAACAAACGAAGCACCTGCTCCGGAGATATTGGCCGTTTCTTACCGTTTGCGCTTAAGTGATTCGTACTGTTTCTTAAACTCGTCGCCCCTGTTTGATAAACGTTGATTATAATAAAAATGTAAATATAGAAGAATGGTTTTGTTCCGATTTCCACTTTTTTTTTAAATAAGTATCGTATATGGGTTTTCGAATTTTAGTATGATTGAATAATAAATTACCTCCGTTTACTACTAGTACACATTTCTCATCTTTCCCATTAAGTTTTCCATTAAGATTAAGTTTATAAATGTTTGTTTTTAATTTAAATGATGTTATAATACTCTGTACACGTTTACGTGTAATAAAAAGTTTTTGTTTATTGTATTTTATTGTACACATAATGACCTAATAAAAATAAAACTCGCACAACAAGGCAATAAAAATAAATAAGGCGATGTAATGACTCTTATAAGGACTCCATATACCCAACGGAATTTCAGAATAAAATCTGCATTTTTGGAAATAATTTCAAAACAAATGATCAAATTTTAATATTTTACCGTATCTTTGTATACAAAACAATAGTCATATATTTTCACACTAATTATGGCTACAATTCAAGAGATATTACTAATAAGCATTGACGAGAATAGTATTGTTTGTAACCACAAAAGAAATCTTGAGAAATTCTCATAATGTAAGTCAAAAATAACCTGCAGTGTTTGCTATAGTAGTAGAACCGAGGTATGGTGTTCTCGATAGTTTCCCTGAGTAGTGATGTTGAGAGTACGGAGTGTGGTGGCCATGTGAGGAGGCCGGTCGTTCGACAATGGTATAGGATGTGCCCGGCGGGGAATAGTAGACGCCGCCACGCGCTCTGGCGCGAGCGTCCTCCGCCTCGTAGCTAGTGTGCCGGTTGTCCTGCAACCAAACATACCTTAAAAATAACCATCACCCTATATAGGAGTATCATTAATAATCTTAAAATCTAACATATTTTTATGTTAAAGGGGCAAACAAGCAGATGGTCCATCTGATGGAAAATAGTCACCGTTGACCATGGACACATGCAATATAAGAGGTATTGTGAATGTAGAGGAGAGTCCTGAATACGTTATGTTTGCAAGACCCTATGTTGTAATTCTGTTTGATAACCTCGGGTGCAAAATAATTCCATATCCTGTAGGTGCTTGGAAGGAATGAATACTACACCTGAACCTAAGGCTAAGTTCACATCACTTCGGAAGCTTAATGTTTCTAGATCGTCTGTGATCACGGAATCGTCGAGAACGTGAAGTACCTAACGTTGTATGTAGTCAAATGGACGAAGTCGGTACAGTGAGGCAGAGGACTAGAGATAAATACAGTTTTACATGTCAGGATGAACGTATGATTTGTATAATAAAATGATCAGCAGATAAAACATGATCCGGACGCATGACCCGAAAATAAAGGAAGCTGGTTACACAGTTGCATTATTCCTCGGGTACTCCATATGACCCGATCAAAGGCCTTTGCAATGTCAAGGCTGACTGCCTTGCTCTCCCTTTGCTTTCGATTTCTTCAGCCCATAAATACGTGAGATATAAATATATATTAAAAGATCCACAGCGCTTCACCCTTTGCGAAAACCATACTGTCAACCGCTAATAAGCTGGTTATCTTCTAGATGACTCAAATGTGGTGTAATGATGTTTCGCTCATCACCTTTGAGAGCAAGAACGTAATAGCAAGAACCCTGGAATTAGGATCTGTGCTGTCACCTTTCGAAAAGATAATGTGGACACTGGCTACTTGCCATGAAGACAAAATTTTAAAAGTAGCATAAGAGAGCTAGAAGCTAGAACCAAAATCAACTCAGGAGCACACGTCTCAAGCACGATAACTTGCATAACATCTGGACTTCTTGACGTCGAAGGATGACAGGGCGGTAAGCATGGTGATCTACCTAAAAAGCACCCTTCGCATTGTCTCCCTGCACCTTGGGATGGTAAACAGTGTCTTCCATCATCAAGAATCAAATTTAATGCAAAAAGAGTGTACAGAAAATATCAGCCTTCTCATTAGCGGAATAAGAAAGCGACCGATCAGAATTTTTTAAAGATGGTAAAGAGGGCGAACAGAATTTGCCTATTAGCAAGAAACCAAAAGGACCGACCGACCGGACCGACCGACTGACCGGACCCGTTTCTTAGGAGACATCAATTCCATTCCATGCAGAATAGTATCAGCAACAGTATTCTTGCAGATCGAATGATCTTCGGAGGAAAACCAAAGCTACCTTTAGGGGCAATATGCGTGAAATTCTCGCAATCCATCCCAGTCTGCTGATTTGTAGTGCCATAAAAGTCGTCCCGGATGAAAGGGTAACCATTGTTTGCACTGGTTTTATCTCGGAGTGCACCAGGTAGTGGTCAGAGGATCTAGGGATCCATTAATGGGCACCTGATAGCAGTGCGGATGAGTGATAAGCAGAAAATCCAGCAAGGAGGGGGTAGGGTTCCCAATATCAGGAATCGGAATGTATCCTGATACAAGCTGAATTTGACCACATGCCAAATCCAAGTTTTTTGTGTTTTTCCTAACGTAGTATGTTTCATGTGACCTTAACCATTCACAACATTGGGCGTCAAAGTCTTCTAATATCACTAACTTAGCGAAGGGGCGCATCCGGAGAACAAAATGTATAGCTGGACGTTTCCAAAAGATGATTCATTTTGGAGATACCTTTAAGCGTACAAACGGTTGAGCTACCGTCATTAACTCACAACCCCAACATTGATAGGTTCCCAAAGCGAGGCTAGAATGGCGGTGTCCACATGTATCCTGCTTGCCTTATAAGCACGCCCCAGGAAGCGATAGAAGTAGATCCTAAAGTCGGTAACCATGGTAATGCGGATACGATATAAATCAAACCGAAATCATTAAAAACTTTGAAGTAGTATAAATGGCACATTTTAAAGAAATCAAACAATAAGTGTGATGTGAGCAACAAGCACATAACGCTAGTATCAATGTTAGAATCTGAATTCCACAACTTCATCTTTCAGTAAAATTTTGTATTATCTTCGGAATTGAATTTGTCTCATGTAATGATGACGAATTGAATTACCTGCTGTGAACGCGAATGTCTCGCGAGGTGGTGTGCAGGCGGATGCTGCGGCGTGGCGGAACGCCAGCCGTAGCCCTGGGTGTAGGGCGGCGGCCAGCGAGCTCCGAACTCCGCCAGCTCCGAGCCTTCGCCCTCCCCCGACCTCATGCCGGGGGTCGCCTAACACTCTATGGACAACATCAACGTTATAAATAGATACAATTACTAAAATAAATTTTAATTACTACTATAATCTCTCTGAATGAATAAGGACAATCCTTTATAAATAGATGATTCATGGGCCTGAACTTCTATTTTACAAAAAATGTCTACAAGACAATAAACATCTAACTTATTCTTGAGCCATTGTTTATAATAACCATAGTCCACTATATGACTATAACAGAGTAATAATGGAATGCCATCATTACTCTATTAAGGTAAGTTAAATTATTATTATATTTTTTTTATGCTAAGGGGGGCGACCAAGCAGACGGCCTACCTGATGGAAGTAGTACCGTCTCACCCATAGACATCCGCAACAAAAATTTGCGGATGTGTTGCCACCCTTGAATTGGGGACAACGGGGAGGAAAAGGTCCGAAAGGGAGGGAAAAGGGAAAGAGCAGGAAAGGGTGGGAAAAGGGAACGGGCAACCGGCTCTCTTACTCATCGGACGAAACGCAGACATTAAATACTACTTCACGCCGATCTTATGTGTGAGGGTGGTACCTTCCCGGTCGAGCCAACCCATATTCGAGCTGCAGTAACTTGACCACAGCTAGGCTCTACCACTCTCAACTTGTCCAATTGTCTAATTATATTTATTAGAAAGTCTAAAACTATAAGTTTGGTTTGAGTTACAGAAGTTACATTGGGTGATAGACGATGAAAATAACTATTACTACATTTTTACAAATTTATAAATATCTTATATTCTTTGATCACTTAACTTGGTAAAACTAAAAATGTTATTGCACTTTAACCGAGAACTAATTCAGCGAGAATATGTGTAGTTGTTGCTGAGTTACATTGAAAACTTTACTTCCATCTGAAAATTTAAGTAAAGTATTAACCTGTAACACTAACAAATTACAGTTTCCTGTTTTGAAATTCTTGGGTGAAGTTCTTCTAGCATAATAACTGCTTGCCTAGGAAGTTTTCAGAAAGATGAAAGTTATGTACATAAATTGTGGTGGGTAACATTAGTCTACAAAAAATAAATATTAATTTCCAGGACAAGCAGCACCTGAACTCCGAGAACTTATATTTATGGGTACATATAACGAAGGTGGGTTGGCCGTTACCAAAAAATTTATGGATCCGAAGCATTTTCGTTACACAATATTTTTTACATTTGTAGACACACAACGTTCAAGTACAGTCTAAAATTAAAACAACTTGTATTAAGTAATCAGTTTGAATTCAAACTTAGTTGTATTGGTAATAATATCGTAAACGCAGTAAAAAAACATAAGGTCTTTATTGGTAAGGAAAATTTACTGAAGATCAGTCAGTATATAGGATCAAAATTTGGCGAATGAATATAATGATAATATAATATTGAGCATATATTCTTCTAAATATGATTTAAAATTATATTTAAAATATGAGAGTAATCCTTATGGTGGTACGTACACGTACCCAGTTATTTAACGACCTACGCGTCGCCTTCTTTTGTTGCCCTTATGACTTCAACTTTATTTACTACCAGTATTATGGACTTGACCTCATCACTACCAAAATATCTACGATATCACAGTTCTTCTATCAGATAAAATGATAAAAATAATACACATACATGTGTTTAATAAGTAAATGTAAACTTATTCTATTCTATATTTCCTATAATCACAAACAATGCAATATTATTTTACTTACCTTCCATTAAGACGTACTATAATTGACGTCATATACACGCAAACTCCTTACGTACGTATATAATTAAGGTTTGGAGGGGAAATGTATTTCCGAACGATTGTGAAGACTTCCGGAGATTGTAGCCAGACAAGAGCAAGCTATTTCCGCCATTTACCTTTATCACGGCAATAGCAATTTGTTAAAAGTATTAATTCTAAGAAATATCCTTTCATGTCCTATCGTATTTAGTTCACTCAAAATAATAGAGAAGAAATTATATCGAGACAATTATAAACATATATATGAGTAAAAATATATGTTATATCTTAAGATAAACTTTACTAAAAATATATTCAATGCTACTGTGAATATTTTTAAAGGAATAATTTCGATACAGTTATTTAGTTTTTGAGTTGTGATAAAATTATAATTTTCATATCTGAATTGTAAAATCTTTTTACAGTTATATCAAGTGCCTTCATATTCCTCTCTCACATAAAAATCTTGTGTATGTTGATGTTAATTAAAAAAATAACAGAAATTCGACCCATATTTAACATGATTTGTATCTGTACAATTTGAAAAATACTTTAAATAATGAGATCTAAGATTTTCGCGAGTTTTATTCATTGAAATGAAACGATTATTTTTCGGATATACTACGCGTGCTTTATTTTGTTTAAAAACTACATATTCCCGACAATTAAGAAATCGATGGCGGTAGATGATAAATAACAAGACCAACTGACAGACATTCACATCTCGTCTGCCCGTGATCACGGTTGCTGAAAAGTAGCCGAAACGTCGGGAATATGTAGTTTTTAAACAAAATAAACCACGCGTAGTATATCCGAAAAATAATCGTTTCATTTCAAGAAATACTTTAAAGAAGCAAACTCAAAGAAACCGTGAGTGAATTATAAACCTTTATATGATTTTGATATTAATAAAAAAACGTTTATTTAAATTGGGCTCCCTATTTCCTTATAATACATCACATTCGTAATAATATTATTTTTAATTATAATTTCCTTTTTTTTAATCTTAATACGTATACAAAGTTATCTATATTCATCTACTGTTACTGAACATTAGTCTTCCTATTTTCAATAAGCATTTTATCCGTGAATTTTGTATTTAATGTGAAAAACCAATCCACTTAACGAAATTTATAAAACACTCGAAGGATTTTGGTTTATCAATTTAAGAATTTTTTTTTAAAGTCAAATGTCATTGAAGAAAAGATGTTTTTAGATAAAAGTTCTGAAGTAGGTATATTCTGGGTTCAATTCAGCTTTCGGTTATTAGAAAATTGGGTATCTTGTTACATGTTCTCACTACATTTGGCTCATGATTGTAACTACATACATATATTTTTCATTAATTAAATATATATTTGACTAAATTCAATAATAAACGGTTATAATGTTACAGAGAAAATGGATTACAATAAACTTGATACCTCTATCTCAAACCATATTCATATTTAATGGTGACACGGATGCGCCGTTGTCCGTGTATTTTATTGAGATGAAGATAATTTAGGACAGCACAAAATATACAATGATGATCCATTGATCATACTGATGAATCCTCAAGCCCAAGCGAAACATCCGCACTGCGGTCTATAAACGTTTATAAAGCTTTAAACAATGTACGACAATCGTTATCATTTTGTCAGTATAGTAACAACGATTTAAAATACAACTTATATTTTATAAGAAGATATAAAGATATGAACATTTTTACAAGGATTTCAATACTGTTGAGTCATTAGGCGAACAGGGTGTCATTTGTTTACAAAAGA
This sequence comes from Danaus melanippus, assembly GCA_010014825.2. Taxonomy (NCBI): domain Eukaryota; kingdom Metazoa; phylum Arthropoda; class Insecta; order Lepidoptera; family Nymphalidae; genus Danaus; species Danaus melanippus. The sequence goes on from JAAAKD020000379.1 coordinate 3,133,499, forward strand.
CTTAAGGGAATTAAATTGCATATACATTGATATGTACATACATACATATATTCATAGTTTTTAAACGGCTTTAAATATATATAAAATCTTACTTATGTTAATAATGAATATTATATATTAATATTAGTAATAAACAATTGACAGGAAACGTTTTAGTAATATTGAAATAGAATCCAATATCAGTAACAATTTTCTCGTTATATATCTTATAACAAATTTCAAAATCCGCAAAGGTAATCATAACCTACGAAACTTACTATATTAAACTCCATACAATTTTAAATAAAAGTATACACGAAGTTTTGTAAGTATTTTAAAAATTAAAATAACATAACATACACCTTATGTAGAGTATTTGCCAAGTGTAGATATTCACTGATAATGTTTCATGTTGATAAGCCACGCGAGATCTGGCACGGCGCCAACCTGACTCCGAGGACCGGTCGCTTGGTTCCTGTAATAGCGTTACGTACATCCACTGAGCTGATTATTATTTGTACTCATTTGCTAATACCTTTTATTTATTACACTTCCATTGTTATGAAGCCACACCATACTGCTAGTATTGATATATATAGAACACTAGAACAACACTCGCGTTATTTGTAATGATAATTGAAATTAGAAAATAATTATTCTTTAACATATAGCTTTAGCTAAAAATATATGATAAATAATTTAGTTTTTGCAAGTTAATATGAAGGGATGTTATTCTAACTAATTCCGCAACAGGGTTGATGTCAGGCAGCCGGCCGGTCGTCAAAACAATTAGCCAAAACTATTCACAACATGTAAGGCAGACCCTGGCTAAAAGCTGGAAAATTGCCAGGTAGAAGAGATGAAGGGATGTTATAAGAAACCTGTATGTTATTTGATTAGGAATGGAGTCGGTGACAATAAAGAGGCTTCATTATTTCATTTGACGTGTAGTTTGTTCTTTTGTCAGCCCCGTAATGAGGATGCTAACTCACAGTAACAATGGCCCAATAGAAATGTAGCTGAATGTGTCATGCTGAGACGTAATCGCGTCAACAAAAGTAGCTTCACTAGGAAACAAATACTGTGTTATTCATAAAAATAATTATTTTTCTTTTATTATTTCAGTACATTATGCTAAATACTAGAAATTATAAGGAAGTATTTCAACAGATCAACTGTCAAGCTGTCGTTCAGAGTACGTGTCAACCAGCAGCGAAGCAGTTAAACGACGATATGCAGACATCACGGGAACCAGCGGGGTGGTTCAAGGCCGAGGAACTGGGCCACTGGGACACGGGGATGCTACGGCCTACGGAGCTACGGAGCTACGGAGCCACTACGACGCTACGTGACGTTTGAGAAAATAGCATTGTCTATTATCCACTAGAAGCACGGCACATTAACAGAATTACACTTAAAATATAAAATGTACACATGCATTTAATTTTATTACTTTATGTGTACATTTGTTCTTTTTATTATTTCATTTAACCCAACAAAATAACAACGAAAGTTTCAATTAAATATACAAAGATGAAACTGGTTTTATGGATGATATAATTAGTTTTACAGCCGCTTCCAGTTCTGACTATAAATTAAGTTTCAAATATTTTTTAAATCAAGTCATTCAATCCATTTACTTATGAATTAAATTACATGATTAACGAATTACGGTGAAAGTGCAAGCAACTATTTCAACTGTTTCGAGGGTAACTAAACGCCATATGTTATAAAATGGAGTCCTTTTGAAAGACCAATCGACTGCAAATGATTAAGGTGCCAATTATTCGGTCCGCTGCATATCATACGAATATCTTCCAATTGATCGACCCCGCCCTTACATCAAAGACGTACATTTTTTATATAAAACTGACATCAATATATAAGTATACACCCTCCTCTAGTCATATTTCACTGGAATGGGATCAAAGGAATATTTTCTTTGTACATTTCATTACAAAGACCTTTATCTTTCAGCATTTTCAAGCCCGACATCACAGCAGAAGGCGATGGTTAAAAACGCTGTAATATTTACGATTAAAATTACTAATACGATAATGTTAAATGTTTTATAATTTAAAAAAATTAAAAGTATTTTTGTTTGTAAATAAATTTATTGTAATGGAACTTATATTCTTATTCACTTATGTGTTTGTCTATAGCAAAAATACAGCATATTATCTTAGCAGTAAAATCTCTATTCATTTGTTTGACCTGTATTAGAAAACTGTAGAATTATTCTGATGTAGATTCGCTGACAAGAAAAGACTGAACAAAGTAACAATCCTATGAGATTTTATCGCGATCTGACATAAGACAGTTGTAACAGACGGATGGTATTTTCCATTAAAATAAAAGACGAACATCAAAATAAGTTACATTAAACTATACATTAAATCAAAAAGTATGAGTAAATATGAATAAAATAGGTGCAAAATAAAACCAAAGGATTCGAAACGTCGGGAATATGTATATAGTTTTTAACAAAAAATAAAGTCGCGTAGTATAATCCGAAAATATTAGTTTCATTTAAATGTATAAAACTCGCGAAAATCTTAGATCTCATTAAACCAATGGATTGTTATTAAGTCTCGTATTCCGTGACGTTAACACTCTTATGATTATATATGTACGTCAGAGTTGAACATTGTTTGTAAAATACACTAGCAATTCAGATACATAAAAACTTAAAAAATAAATCGCAAGTTAACGCTAACATCGCGTGTTATAGAAACAAACCCTTTTAAATTGTGGTTTCATTGGCACGATCGAAACGTATTTTTGTTGCTAATGTTATATATTTGTATATTGGTAATATGATTTTAATATAAATTAAGTTTTTATGGAAGATTGATTGAATGAGAAAATGACAAAAGATATAACTTCTACTCATTAACGTCTTCAAATTTGAGTTTCTCGGAGATTAAAAAAACTCCTAATTAGTAAACAAAATTGTTTTTACATAATCACATAACAAAAAATACTCTACAATATTAATATTTTTGTTACATTTGATAACTCACGGCGTATACAGAAAAAGTAATAGCATTTTAACAAGTTATAATGATGATGTAATGCCACATGCTTAATCTTTGGTCTTTAATTACGGCTGTAATTTTAATCTATGCATCATCTTTATATAAATTCCACACCATCACGTTTTGAACACATCATCGACCGATACAAATTTGTATCAGGCTTTATTAACACGTATTCAAAATGTTAATTTGTAATCTGAGGACAGGATCTCGTACAAAGGTTACCGTGTGATACGTATTTTATATTCACATTATTTAATTACTTCAGTGTCACCATAAATGCGTTATATAAAAAGGCTGGTAATGACAAACGGTCGTACCTTTGTACCGTTTTAGTGAAAGTCACTCGATTCATATACATATATTTAACATCACCTAGCTTGTCTTTCAACTTTCACTTAATGCTTAAACTGCTAATAAACTATAGAGAATATAAACCTTTTTACATACATGCATAAATATCTGTTTGGACCTAAAATATATAGATATTATATTTTACTTTTGGCTTGGTTCAGTCAAAATACTCTTTGCGTGGGCGAGGCTGACAGGAATAGCTAGGCTTATTCTCTTTATGTAACAGATTAATTTAAATGATGTCTAAATATAGTTCAAATACGTTAATAGACTCAGACATAGGCCGAACAATGTAAAGTTAAAAGTACCTTGCACAAGTACTGGGAAAAAAGGTAGCTTTTTCAAATATGTATTATTTTTTACGACGGTGTACCTAAATAATTAGTTAGTTATTTAATATTTCTACAAATGATGATTTTTATTATTGTTTTACTTAAACGAATCCCGACAAGTAAATATATAATAAATTCAAGTTTTTTCAGCCGGTCTAATAAAATTTACGAAAAAATATAAAAACAGATAATTGATTTTTCTTGAGCTTGACTTCATGTAAATGACCATCAGCCTCGACTAAATGAGAGGTATTTCGTAAATTATAGACTTAAATCTTATTTATATGTATAAATATAATGTATGGTTGATACAATTAAATTTGATGAAAACTAATTGAAAACCTATTAGCCCTTTAAATTATGTACAGGACAACTTCAACACGCAATCCGAAAACTCTTGAGTATTAAGTGTTGATTGTTTAATTTTATTAATTATTTTGATATATTATTAAATGGCTGTTAAGTGTTCAGTAAAATCCTTAAGAATTGTGGGGCAAACTCAACTTATAAGATAGGAAACTGTTGTCCGCATACATCGATGTAGGTCGCGGTTAATCCAACTGTAAAAAGAACGAAATCGGAAACCAATCATTACTTCGAATGCCTAAAAAATTGCTGATGACATATCATAACTTTTTTTAATTTAAAAAATAAATAGGGTATATTTTTTTATTTTAAAAAATTTAATTATTTTTTTCCAAGTAACTAAAAATAGGATGTAATCTCATACGGACGTCGAAGTGCAAAGAATAAAATGATTTAACTTAGACAACTCAGTACGAGTACTTAATAACGATTTTAGTTATTTACCACAGAACCACAGGTCTTGAAAGAGAGACAGAGGAACTGACCTACGGACAAAGCGATTCTAGAGATAATAAATTTTTTGACATTTCAAGTACTGAACCTTTGTATAATAACTATACCGTATAATACAACTCTGTATCTCTTTTCTGACCTTGGAATAAGTAGTTCATATGAAGCCGTACAATACGTTGAACATAAGTGAACACGTTTTATTTTAAAGGTATAATACTATCAAATCGACTTTTTTCTTATTGGAATTATTCCAGATTTTTTTTCAATGTTCTTTAATTTAACAAGTGTTTTCACATAAAGCAGCAAGAATGACTCTTTCTCTTTATTACGAAATATTCAAAACTGAAGTTTTAATATATCAGAATAAAAAGGCTGTTTTAAAAAAAGCTTTGAAATTTTCTCAATACCTCCATCCTCCAATTAACCAGCAATGATCGAAAATGTCCTTAAAAGATGTATAAAATAATGTGCGACAACAAAAATAAAAATATATACATTAAAAATACAAAACATAAATAATTTCCACAGTAAAATGATTTCACGTCGCCTTTTACGTCTTTGTTTACGATCCACAGACCATTGATGGCTCTAATTTGGGAAACTTCTATTTTATTTCTTTGGGATCGTATAACTTACGTAATTTTGACTACTGTATACGTAAATAAATTTAGAACCTTTTAAACGCTATAAACATATCCATTCTAGAAGATAATTGGATTATAAAACTTTTAAATAAATCACTTTATCGACGAACTTTGGACGCTAAATTGTCTGATGAACGAGGCCAATTACATTGTGATTTAAACAACGTTGTTAGTGCCGAGTTTCGTCTACCATTTATACACATGCAGTTCAGGAGAAATTTAAATAAAAACCCTCTGAACTTAAATTATTGGATTGTCGGGGACGTTGCGTGCAGCCAGCTCTAATGTCACGCGATTTACCAGCAAGTTACACTATTTATTGTTATGAAGTATGAATTAGAACATTTACTATTTACTCGTATATTTCAATGGAACTAAGGAAAACCATAGCTCTTAACGTTTTTTCGTCATTTATATGGTTCATAAACAAGTGAATTTATTACAATAAAGTGAGTCACTGCGGAGGAAATTCCAAAATGATTTTTATTTTAAAATGTTTCAAAGTTCCTTAATCAATAACAAAAAAATTGGGTTAAAACAAAAACATGGCACAAATATACTTGTCTCATGTACGTTTCGGAATTTGTATTCGTTTCGGAATTCGTATTTTTATGGACTGTACCTAAATGTAACAGACAAAATGCCAATATACCTACTAACTATTGACCATTCAAAATTTTATATGAATTACTAAATTATTTTTATGAATTACTGAACAATCGTGTCTCAGATTTGTCCTCTAAAATTGTAGTAAAAGCCCTAAAATGTGTAATAAATAAAGAAAATATAACAAAATTAAAGTATATATTTTGTTTTATTCATTTTTTTTGTTAATAAATATATAATTTTATAGAACCAAAAATATTAAGCTCTCCATGTTTTATATGAAAAAACGAATATGTTTTAATATATATATACATATATATATTTATTTAAATGATCTAAAGTTAAAATCATTCAAATTGTAAAACAGTTATCAGTATATATTTTTTTCATTTTTTAATAACATTATTTGAATAAATGGGTAAAACTTGTGAATGAAATAAAATAATATTCAATCTTAACGAAGATAGCACGCCTTTTCAATCGTTTACAACAAAGTATATTAAAATAAAAGTATTTATATTAGAAATATTATCAAGTTATAAATTAATTAAAAAGTCATTGGGTCATTGTCTTATATTTCAGAAGGTGTGCCGTAATCAGATTGCGGCACTCATGGAGCTTCAATGTAGATGTCGGCCGCTCCCACCAACGTGCCTTCTTAACACGACACCCCCAACAATTACTATTAATTAACTCAAACTTATTCATAATTTTTAACCTATATTTACTAAAGTTGTGTCACGACAAATTCAATAACAAAATATCAAAATACCAACAACATTATAAAAACAAAACAGCGACATTAAATCTAAAGCAACTCACCTGACTATTTCATTTTGCGCGCTATACGATAACGCGCCATAGCTCCAACGGGAGCAGACAAAGACGTTTCAATTCACATATCGGTATCAGCAGTTCACGTGGTGGCACTGCACACTCGACCGGCACTAGTGAGAGCTCCTAGGTTGTTGTTGTGAGGCGGTGGCGCGTCCTCTCGCGACTGCGCGTCCCCTCGTTCGATACAATGGCCATGAAATTTTCAGCCGACTAACTGTCAAACGGTGGCACACGCAGGTGGCGTGCCATGCGCCACAAAATGTACCTTTCGCATTATACAGTCGGAGCTATTTTTAAACGCTGTGAAAATGACACTTTAACGATTCTAATTTTTCACCAGCTAATGGCCTTAATGGCTTCCGTCGAAAACAATTAAATAAACAATTGCAATTCCTTACTTAATGATCGTTTACTCTTTTTGTATTAGGACTTAGCATTTTAATAATAGCTGATTTATACTGTTTATTCACTTCAAAAATCAACTTAAACATACCAAAGCTTTTAAAGATTAGATAAATTAAATTAACTGGAATACGATTAAAAAGTTTTGCACTTTTGACGAAACCAAAAAGATTTTACTGGCTTTAAGCTAAAAATTGAGTAAAAAAGATTCAGTTCAGATCCAAGCGCCTGAACATTTTTGTTCTTAAAATAACGAGTTTACCTTTAGTAGAAATTACTTTCGGCACTCTACTAGTAACTGGTGTTATATAGAAGTACTCTGCTATGTCATGTTTTTTTATGCAAACTAGGTGGCAAACAGACAATTTGGTTACAATGCTATAAATTATTACCGATGTCTTAAAAAATAAGGGAATTGTAGACGAATTGCTTTCTTGCTTTTGCAGGGGAATCCTGCACATTTGACTTTTTAAATTGGCCATATTGCAGCTGTCATGAAAACAAGTCTTTCGTGGGAGATCACTGTGTGGATAAAATGACTGCAACGCACGTACTGGTCTGAAATTAAAACTGGCAAATTCGATAGAAGCGTAAGGATATCACTATGGCAAATAGTACCTCTGAACATTACCCAAAAACCCATTCTGACAACAGAACAAAAACGCTCTGACGTTAACACGGAAATTTAAGCATTTAAGGACGTCTTTTAAACCTGGGTTTGTCGACAATCCCAATAATGTTTCGTTATTTAGAGTCAAATGATGAAGGATGTACAGAAGCCAGAAGGCACCGGAGCACAGAGGAGAAGAGAAATATACCATTGAGAACGAAGCTATGCTTTGTTTAATAAGAGCAATTGTTTTTCTGTAAATATTATAGCACTAAATTCAGTAACCACAGCAATTTATCAGAAAATAGAACTCGTCAAACGATTACACATTAGCCAATCTTGGTCCACTGCTGGACCTAGGCCTCTCCCAATTCGCGCTACAATACCCGGTCCTCCGCCTTCCGCATCCAGTCCCCTCCAGCGATCTTTTTCAGGTCGTCTGTCCACTTGGCATGGGGGCGTCCCACCTTACGGTAGCCGAGTCGCGGTCTCCATTCTAGGACTCGTCTGCTCCATCGGTTATCAGTCCTGATTACACATGTGGGCCTCTTTTTATACGACTGCAACCGAGATCTCAATACGAAAAGATTATATAATGCAAATACTTTTGAATGATGTTGTTATGATTTAAATACCAGGCAGTTTAAAAACAAACTTTTATTTCCATCTTTTTTTTCTTGTATTGTTGCAAACATTCTCTAACGCTTTTTGAATAAACTACAATTACAACATTGCATATTAAATTAAGAATAAAATTGACTTTTAATTTTATTTTCTATGGTTGAGAGATGCTAAATATAATTATGTTAGATATGGCAATATTATTATAATGGTATCTGGCCCACCCTTTCATGAAGAAAGTGTTAAGTAGGATTCTTATAAACAAAAAAAAACTTCATGAATAAGCAAATAATTTAAATTGTTTTGATTGGTCAACAACTTTAGAAGACATCTTATATGGAATTCTAAACACAATATTAGAAAGAGAATAATATGAAGAAAATATGAATTCGACATAATAAAACAGTTAATTAAAGGTTATTCATCAATATTTTATTGTACAAAATATAACAAGTTACGCGGGGACACTGGTGAGAGCTACATCATAAAGTACATTTATTAACAAAGGTTTTTTGTAAAGTCCCGAACATGCTCCTCCGCTACTCCAGGTAACATGAACACTTATTAAAGGAGTATTTAATACAGTTACATGGTTATAAATGCCCCAAAAAAAAATTATATAGGTATTATTAAATGTATACAATATTTTAATATAGGCACTATAATCCAAATGCAGTATATAATAGTATTAAAATCAAAGAATCCTATTAAATTCAATTTTATTAAGTATATATTTTCTCATGCATCAAACTCAGCGGTATTAATCCTTATATTATTAAGTATCATTCGAAATTCGGTTTAAAATGTATTATGTTTTAAAGCTCCTAATATACATACAAATATTAACAGCACCTATTAGAGATAGTATTGCCTTTGGCTTAATATCATTCATACAAAAAAAATAATACACGAGATTCTTAATAATAAATATAAAATCAATATATACAAATATAAAAAAATCACATTACTTACAACACTTAACTTAGAGGTGGCATTGAGAGCATGTTATTTACATTTAAATAAAAAATATGAAACATTATCTAGCTGTTACGTTACAACATTTAGTGACGTGGGAACATTTCAATTTATCAGGCACGAGTAGTTGAATAGATCTAGAAACGACGAAATATTTTGTATAATGCATATCATTCCGCTAACCGACACAACACTTTACTGAAAATTTACCATTTTTAAACCACGTTATATCGGTAGGTCTTATGATAAAACACTGACAAATGTCATGTCCAAGATTTTCCGTGATAACTGCCGCCATTTTAACACTGCTTTTCGTCTATTTTGCTAAACTTTCGGTAGTCCTTGTCAGTTAAAAGTACAGCAAAACAGTTCAGTTATATCCGGAAAGGATCACGTTCGTTTGTTCTTCACTTTTCCATTAACGATAGTTTCAGTCTGTGGTTTGCGTGGTCTTAATATAAAATTCAAGTTATACGCCGTGTTGACAGCGTAATAGACGTTCGCATTTGATGGCAACACCATTTCTGTAAAATCATTTCACACGTGTAAATAAAAATCCACTGTAATAGTTACATATGCTTAGTTTTTATAAAACATAAGAAAATTTAATTTAAACAACATTCTGTTAATAATGAAATGAAATTAGTCAACATTTTACTTAAAAGTATTAAAAAACTTTCAATACAATAGAGAATTTACTTATGTAGGCATTTTAATATACACGGTCTCTAGCAGGCGTCAAATGATTAGCCTTTAAGTTAAAAGTACTTGGAGAACTATAATTATACTAAGATAGAATTATTTAAACATGGTTTGAAATATTTTAAACACACCTTTTTCTGGTAAAACTTGTGACAGTGTATAGGAATCTGGATCCCCGTCGAGGTTTAGTTTCAACATCGCGTTACGAATAACTTGCGGCGTGCGCTCATTGTTACTCAACATTATAGACTTGTATAGAACAACGCCTTCTGTTTCAACGCAATCAGACTCATAAGTCACTCGGATGATGTAGAAGTCCGGACCGGTCTTGTTGGGGTGTGCTGGACTGGTCGCCGCGGCCTTACCGTTTGCAGTCTTTTGACCGCTGTTAGCACTTGACAGTGACACGTCTAGAGAAGGCAAAGACGAAGAGGAGGAACCGTGAGACAATCTTGTTGGTGATATACGCCGCTCCAAACTATCACGTTTCCACGCATTGCCGGCGCCGTCAGTCTCACAGTAGAATTGAGAACTGTTACTGGAACTCGTACTAGCAATTGAATCATTTTTCCTGTGCCCTTGACTGTTATTGTTTAAATTCTTTGGTCTTCGTTCTTTTGGGGGATTCGTCGGTGGTTCTATTTGACATGACAACTGATAAGCCTCCCTGTCGTCTAGAATGATCACTGAATCAAACCACCTATCAAACAGGGGATCGCAAGGTAAATGATAGGCATTTGCGGCGCCCTGTAACAATTTAATTTGGGCGAGAACTTCAAATTCTTTTCGTTTTTTATCAAAATTTATCAAGCCATCGAACACAGTATCTGGTATTGCGGTATCAATCATAGTAAGGTCTGTTAAAAATGTTCCCAAGTATGGTATAGTTCCATGGCTGACACCGGGCGACCCTCGCTCGTGTAATAATTTTTGTAACTGTCTGTCATTCTCTCCTACGGTATCTGCAAATTTTGCGGTACCTTCACGCATCAAGAGTTCACGCTGGGCCCAACGATTGTTGTCCTCGCTGAATATTCTTGCCAGTTCCTCGAACAACTCCGCTTTTTCTTTGGACAGAATGGCCCACGTTTTTCTTAACCTATAGACAGGATTGCTTTGCAACCCTGAAATTATGGCCTTTAATGAAGAGAAATTTTTCAGCACCCGAAGTTCCCGAGCTATGTCAAGCCAGGCGGCTAGTATGTCCGTACGTTCTATCGGCCTGAGGTTAGGTTCGACGAGCACGGTTGATATAACTCGGAAGGACACCGCGTTGAATTGATTGACCGTCGCCAGCACAGTGGCGGCGTCGTGGGATCGGTCCTTATCTCGCCTTGACCACACCGCGCCGAGACACTGGTGGGGCACCAGCTTTTTAAACAACTCCATGTCCATACGTGTAAGCTGCTCGGCGAAGTGTCTATGGGGTACATTTGGCAGGCGGTAGGCGCTAGTGTGGTGTTGTAGCACGCGCATACCTGGCGCGAGGCACACCCCCGCTCCACCCACACAACCGTTTCGTTCCGCACTGAACACTGCTAGCTTCTGTAACACCTGGAAAATACATAATAACTCGTCCTATTAAATTTGTGAAAAGATTTTATGCAATATGATTAAATAAGAAAAAAATGCGAAAGCCACCTTCGAGTGTAACTCAGAGCCAGGCAGATGAAGCTGTGTGAAGGCGAGAAGCTGCTGCAGTGCGGGATGGTGAGGAGGTTGTCGAAAGTCTTCCGGATAGGTATCCAACCAAACGTGGAGACATGCCACCAGAGTCCTATAAACAGGATAGTAACTAATTGTTATGTTTTGCTTTATGAAAAGTAACATATTAAGTCCTCTAGTATTATATCAGAGGAATCAAGAGACATTTGAAAATATTTGAAGCAGTGCATCTGTGTTGTATAAATCAGGTACACAACTAACTTTCTATGTTGCTGCGATGTATCGATCGTCGCAGGGAGGACGTCTTCCGACGCCAGTGCTTGATACCGCCGCAGCAGTAGATCCAGCACTTTACCGCACTCCGCAAATGAGCTAGAATTTTACATAATATATTCATTAACCTCCATGTATATTCTGTCGATTTGGATTTCATTAATAATATAGATATATTATTATTTACCGGTAAGTGGCAAGGAAGACGTTGACGTATGTGGACTCAAGTTCACCATCGTCAGTCGCCAGCGCCTCCACCAGCCTTTCAACTGTGCCAGCCTTCACAAAGCGCACTCGCACGGTTTCCCACTCCAGGTGGGAGATCTCGTCGTCTGATTCCTGAAATATATAAGAAACAACTGAGAATAAATATACATTCACTGTTATTTTATATTAACAAGTCTCCTGTTGTTATAGTTTACAGTGAACCATTTCTTTACATTCTGATCATTGATTTTGTAAAGGAAATGTAATCAATTTTTAGTATATAACGACCTTTCAGTATGAGTCATGTTAATACGGAATGGTTCGATCACGGTAACCTAGGAACTGAATTACAATCATTTTATTAGAACATCCATACTGCTTTTCATTTTGTGTACAGACACGCGAAGGTTTAATTTAAACTTATTATGTGATAGTTTCATAATTTACTAGCGGCCCGTCCCGGCTTCGCACGGGTAGACATAAATAGGTACAGATATTTAAGTTATAAGCATGCTAATTAAGTGAGAAAGTGCCACATACAATTGCCCGTGGGAAAAGCACTCTTTCCTTAAGTCGATACCAACTATGGAAAAAGTTTGTCCCTGGGATTTATTTATTGTTAGGGCAAAGGATATTTTTAAAGGGAACTGTAACCTTTTAAAAGAAAAAAAGAACCTTGAAAAACGAAATTATTAAAATCGGTCCAGTACTTTTTGAGTTTATTCGTTACATATAAAAATACAAATCTTATAATATTAGTATAGAAGTACATACTAGTCTCTGCCCTCGATTTTGTTCGTTCGGAGTTGACATTTAGCTTAAAAGAGAAACGTATAATGAATAATGTCTCATTAAAATAAATATGGCAATCAATTTATATTAATTCGTGTTTTCTCTTTAAATTGTGTCATAAATTATATATAGCTGTGTATTTCGCTCTGAAATCTGATGTCAAAACTGTATTAGAGGTTTATAATAATGGATTCTATGAATTTTTGTTTGAAAGACTGACATTGCTCTATCATGAAAAGCATTTGAATATACATGACATATATGTAAAATTCATGATTAATTACCCTTCATCATTAGAAGACACATAAAGAAGGGGTATTATTTCCAGGCTAATAATTTAAAAACAATTAACTAAAAACGTATCAAGAATAAAACTAATGTCTTTTGTAAAGTTTGTCTTATTACATATATGATGTATTTGGAAACTACATGCATTCAGATGAGCGGGTTTCAAATCATTTCTATACAATTCCATTACCTATACAAAAACAAGATATTACATCGATGAACTGGCTCCCGACAGTATCTCTGGTTTTCATACAAAAATATTTTTTTAATCCCACGTCATTCTATTAATAACTTTTAACATTGATTTTGTATGTCCTCGGATTGGTTATAATATCTTTGAAAGAAATTTAACCAATTTATAAGTTGGTGAATCAATCTGACTCAGAATATAGCGTAAGGGAACATCTTGTTTTTAGATTTTAGGTAAGCCATACAATTCGGTGGTCTTGCACGTGGTGGTACTAGTGTTTTCATATCTAAGTTAAGGTTTGTGCTATGTTTATTTATTAAGATTTTGTTTCTGTTAGTATTTTAGTTGCCGGGAGAGAAAAACATATTCTGATATAATAACACAACAACATAAAAAATCATTGGCATATTATTCAACTTCAGTCTTCATTCGAGTTTCATTGTTCGAAATTGGTTTGTTTTTTGTATTAGTAATAAACTTATGTACTTATATATTTCAGCGTTTTAATATTAGTTATCATTATTTATACAAACAATACTTTATTACCTATTGTATTGTTATAAAACTCACAATATGTAACTAACGATAAACTCCGCGCAATTCGATTCGGTTTTTTTTTATTTACAGAAGCTGTGTGTGCGTATACGCGTGTACATGTGTGTACGTGTGCGTTTGTGTGTGTGTATTTGTCATTATTAACAAACAGTATTATCAATCATGAATCACCAGTTATTCCAACCGCATTACACATTTGTACATATTTCATGTCTCTACCACATTAATGTGAAGCCCCAAATTTTTACAGGATTACATCAATGACTAAAAAAATATAATTATAGTTAATCTACTTAACAAATGTATATTAAATAAACAACTTTTCGTGCTGTCATGTGATGACATAAATATTAAGACAATTAAATTAATATAAAAATCGATTAAAAATGCAATATGTATGTTATTCGTTTTCGTCTGCTCACAAATCGATATTGTTTTATGATACACATTAATAATCCGCTTGAGTAAGATACTAAAGTGTAATAAAAACCCGGGAAAGCCACAAATATATGATAACAATAAAGAAAACATAAATAAACTGCTTAACTTTACAATGTCTTGAAGTAACGAACGTTACTATAAAATGTATATTTAATTTTGCTTGAGAAGAAACTGGACTCTGATCTCTGATCTTGTATTAAGTCCATTACCAATATTAATAATAATTTAAAACTCATTTAGTATGGAACATTCTAATGTATTGAACATTTTAATGTTCATTTGTATGAAATCCATGGGAACTAGAAATCTATACTAATGCAAAATTTAAGCATCTATTAATTATTTTAGAATAACAGCTTTTCACTAAAAGCATTTGAGAGTATATATAAAACTTACGTCAAATTTGCAATTTTTTTAAAAACTTATGTCGCCTATCTGTTTGTTTCGGCTAATCTCTGGAATAACTGCACCAATTTTGACATGATTTCCACTCGCAAATAGCTAATGAATAAAAAGTAGCTCTGGCTATCATAAGCGACTATTATTAGGAGAAATTTCTCCATTCCTCCTATTCCTTCAATTGAATGACGATTCTTACATATTTGTTTAGGGCATTTACTTGAGACGGTTCCATTGTGACCAAGTTAGGATCGAATTAAACGATCCCAAGGAATCGACTGAGACCTCACAATGACAATGACTATGAATAGAGATAAATTTAAATTTAACGATTTAATTTTTGGTAAGTGACTATTTTTTTACCATCGTCATTATTTCAAAATGGATTGATTTTCTTGAGAATTCCTGTTGATTAATCTTAAAGTAATTTTAGGTCTTATAGTCCCGTCACGATTTTTTTTTTTGGGCATAGTGAAATAAAAGATTTTTCCTTTAATAAACCAAGTCTCAAAACTACTCCACAAATTGTCTAAAAATGTATTACCATACTAGAATGTATTTGTTTAACTTGTGAATAAATAAATAAAATTATGTTCAAAAAAAATGTTCTCAGGTGAAAGTTAACACTTACACTGGAGGCACTGCGCGTGGGGCGATGGTAGCGAACCTTCTTCAGGTAGACCGTGTACACCGCTCCGTCCACCTTCTCCTCGCCCCACAACCGCCAGGTCGGCTGCTGGAACACACCACCAGTTCATAAATACCATCATCACACACATCACTTTTATAAACGACATTTAAATGTATCCCTCAATTTCATTTTATTATTTATCGTGTGCTCGATATTGGGATTAGCTTCAATGTAAAATCGTACAGATTAATTCATAACGGAGTCAAGCACTTTTCGGACTATTATATAACAATATTTAAATAAAAAATATATATAATGTACTATTTGGTAGGCATATCTGTGCGTTAATGTAAAAAAAAATATTTGATTAAAAATTTAGAATGGAGAAATCAAATAAACTTCACTCCAGCTTTCTTACCAGACATTATGGAAGATAGTTTCGAATACTGCTTTTGTCGATGAATTTTATAATTTAAATTCACGTAAAATAACTTTAATGCAAAAAGATATTAACATTATAAAAATCATAAATTTTAAAAGGATAGACAATTATTTCTAACGGCAAAATATATTTGCAATTTTTTTAGTTATAAGGAACAATGACCTTGGATCTCATCTGGTTCTAGCACATTTATATTTTCTGATCTCTACTTGTTTATTTCGTATGCTTCGTTGTATAAATATTTTTCATCGTGAAGACGAACTGAGAGCAAATTTCATAACGGATACAATAAAACCGCAATCAACAAGAATGGATGCTTTTATTGAATTACAAAGAATTATTCAAGTTATAGAGAAAATCTATTTATTTCCATAATTCGTCTGCAGTAGGTACATTAACAACCATTTTAGTATCTTATTTTAAAATATTATAATGTTTTTTATTCAAAATAATATAAACTGACGACCGCCCAACAAATATCTAAACTACAAAACCAACTCACAAATAACAATACTTCACGTCTATATGATAACGAATATTGCACACAAGACGTGTTATCAGCTTATCACTAACAATACACGCGATCAGCGATGCTATTCTTACATAATCGTCATCGACGCAAGAGAACAAAACGGGCTCGGCCTTACTGATACCGCATATCTTCCACATGGCCCATGTCGTGACGTCACCGTGAACAGCTGACCGCGATCATTACATACACTTTCACTACCATACCACACGATGCGACACAGATGCTCATGCAAATGCTGTAACTCTATGGACCAAGCCGACAGACCCCGCTGGTGAGCTCGAGCGTGCGTGAAGCGGGTGAAATCGCACAGCGCGGCAACGGCACACTTGCTAAAGGCATCCGGCACAACTCGTTTCCTCCAATCGATGATATATTGAATACGAAAAGAAAGAGCTTTAATTAACACGTTCATGTATCACCATTGAACATATTCGCAGTTTATATAACGGCCAGAAACTTTCACGATAAACAAAAAATCGAGTTCAGACGACGAGCATGATGCTCGTTACTGAGTAACACTGACAAAAACACTTCGCTCACTAAACGAGTATAAAGCACTATAACGTCATCATAGTTAGAATTAATTATCCTTATTTGGTATGTTATTATGAGTATTAAAGAGTGATAATTGCGGCTGCGCGGGCGCACCGACGCCGACTGCTCTCTCGCGGAGAGATCGTGTGAACAACTCCGATGGACTGAATGTACCGATCATCTCCCAGCCACTACCTTGACTGTCACACTCGAGCACTTCATGTGCTCGTCATGTATTCAAAACGTCTGTTAGTCATTGTTAGTGTTACGTTACAAATAAAACATCAATACAATTAGTATCATATCATAGCATTACTCACGTGTTAAAACGAAGTCGAATTACAAATCCTTACAATTTATTTGTAAGTAACTATCTGTTGGAGTTTAAGTTAACTGAACGTGTATCTGTTTGTAAAATAGTTAAGTTTATACGAACATGTTTTAAATTACTTTAAAATCGAGTGTACATGGATGTTCATTTTAATATTTTGAACAAATCTATTGACTTAGAGATCAGAGTTTATCAGTCAATTGAGATAAGACTGATCGCGGATTATTCCTTCTTTATCTATTTTTTGAACCAATTCAAATGAACTGCTTAAAATTGAACTTAACACGATAAGGCTTCCTATATCAAAATGAAATCACTACACTGAGAAAATTAATTAAAAAACAATTATTATTTTTCTTTTATTCCTTTATGTAATAAATATCATCGAAATACTTAGATCATAGTAATAGTGTTGGGAGTGAATAATTCATGATTTTATGCATGTATGCATGATTGTTGATCATCGCAACGTCTTATATAATGTTAGAAAGAGCGGTACACTTATTGATTAAATGGCTAAGATATGCACAAGACGATGTTTGTTGTCGTTACTAATGCTTACATTAAACTAAAAGAACAGTCATCGTAATGTTCTTATACTTGCACTGAATTTAATGATACAAGATTAAATAAAAAAAAACTTATCCACGTTTCGTTTTAAGCATTATTGCAGAATAATATAGAAAATCATTTTTTTGTGTTACCATAACAATAACAATCGTATTTATCTAAAATATTTGAACAAATTACATATTTAGATCGGAATATTTTAAGAATATTATATTTACTATACAATTTAATTAATTTAATAACTAGCTGGACGGCTCTTCTTCTACACTGTGTCAAATTTCCAACATTTTAAGCGTAAAGCAAATCTTCTAAAAACTTAATTAGCTATATATATGAAAAATGATAAAAAATAAATAGACGTCGCTTGACTAACGACTAAATAAAAATCACCTACAACCTAACTAGTAAAACGTTTTCATGTCGTCTGCGTCGTGACCTTATTGTTATTATTTTCAATTCCATAAAACCTGACCTGGCATAATATTAATATAAAGATGAAACAGAAATGGAAACGGGTCGAGTGTGAAATGAGGTCGATTGTGTTACCTCAATATGTCGGGTAATTTTCCTTTCATTTCCTTCACCGTATGACATCGGAATTGGCTTCATAAAGTTACAAACAAAATTGAATTTTAATTTACAGTAATTATATATATTTATTAGAAAATAAAAGTTATCAAACTGCAGTATTTATATAGCATTAAGTTCTGTTCTGTTCATTAAAGAATATCTTGTATTTTATCACAAAAGCATGGAATAAGCTGAAAGTAATACGCATATGGATGTAATAATTACGGTTTATAAGAATACTTAAATCAGTTCTAATATTAACCAACAAATCAAACCGCTGGTATATTTATTTAGTGTGTCCATCTTCCCAAACATTTACTTTATAAAAATAAATAAGCTGCGAGAATTAAATGTAACTATTATAACAATTATCAATAAGATTTGATATGCCTTTATATGAAAATGGATTACATTATTAAACATTTGGACATGCAATTTCTTGCTGCGAAATATGTTTCATTTTGATAAACAATAATAATGGTAAATACTTGCTTCTTTATAAATATCTATATTTGATACAAACACTGTTGAGACACTTGACCTCGGTTGACCCGACATAAATATTCAAAATTGCACGTATAAAAAATAACAAGAAGCCAAAAACAACACAGTTTTCCTCAGATTTACATTACATTACAGACGATAGAATAAAATATTTCAGTGAGCTCTGGTATTAACTTTATAAAAAAAATGTAAGAAAAAAACTAGCTGTAATTAACTTTTTGTTTCAACTTAGTATTTTATTATACAAATAGGTATATTATCTAAAATAAAGCCTTGTTTACTGTGTATTACTTCAGTTATCTGCAAGTGGGAATCCCGTCGAAATCGGTTCAGACTTGTCAGTGTTTTGATAGTTTCAAGTACAAACAAGAAAAACAAACAGACACACAAAGTTAATAAAAAAAAGTTTGGTTTGTATACTGTGATACACAGATATTAGGAAAGAAACAATTATTTTAACACGTAAAGGTCTCATTATTATAGAAATTTTAAAACGTAATCACAGACTGACAACTATTCATTCAAACAAGGGCAATGTTGACGTGTTTCATGCCGAGATTGTAAATATAACTAACACGATAAACATTTAATACAAACATACATGTAGCAAGTGAAAAAATGAAACACTGTATCAATATTCAAACTTCATTTATTAATTTTAAAGGCTTTCTAATGAAATCTGGTCATACGGAGGATAGAACAAAGCTTTTAAGTGAATCATTCATTGAACGACAGGAAATATTAACCTTTATTACAATAATTAAACGTGGTCATATAATTTTCATTAACATTTTTTCTTACAAATATCTATTTGTCAAACGAAAGTGAATGTTTAAAGACACTTCTCGATATCAAAGAATTATCAGTAAGTGTTTTCTCAATATTCTACAAGACATCTCAAATGCCTATTGTTTGAGCGCGCTTGTTCAATGAAAAAAGATCGCATTACAATACATTGTATACTACAATACACCGCAGAACATCTAACACCAAACAGCATTTTTAAATTCCAATATAAATTAACAGCGCCAAGTGCGCACTGGCACTTCCTATTGAATCAATTCATCGCTATTGAACTTGATTCCAAATACATTTATCTGATCTGTGTAGTTCGTGTGTTATATCAGTTCAAGATTTCTACATATATAAAACATACGGCTTGAAATCCCGCCGACATTAGAAAATGACACGTAACTAAATTGTATCATTTATAAAAGTATCAAAAACAATAACTTTCTACATCGACTAAAAAAATTATCACTCAGTGTTTGCAGTAAGACATTAACAACAAATGGGTCACAACGGTTCATTGTTATTTGTAATAGGTGGACACTTTGTTCTTAACGTTTTACCAAAGTGATCCAAACAAAGATTGTTGTCTCATGTCTGTCGAGATAATTAAAATTGAATAAAATGCTCCATAATTAAAATTTGCTGACACGTTATCCTCAAGAACTATTTATTTTCATGTTTTATTATTCAGGTGAGGTTTCGTACGAGTTACTATCCATTTTACTAATTATTAATTATATAAATAAGTTTATTTAAATACATATACATGTATTTATACTTTCATAATATATTGTTTATTACTCGTCTTAAATTGTTCCATCCATCTATCATAGGTCGCATCACAGTCGGCTGCGGAGTAAGGATAAATTGAGAGAACCTAGTTAGACCTTCCATCCTGTAAGATTTATTCTTTCGCTCACTCGTGCAAGTTTGGATTTTAGAGAGGGAATAGATATTGTGTTGTGTATAACATGTACAGTACAGTTTAGTACAGTTTAAATCTGACTGCGATCGCCAACCCGCCTGCCAAGCGTGGCGATTATGGCAAAAACCCCCCAACATGCTCCTTGGGGGAGGCCTATGTCCAGCAGTTGACGTCTTTCGGCTGATGATGATGATGATGATGATGATGTGTATAACATGCCTATAGCATGCGAAACAATTGGATGTATTACATACATATTCCGCACCTTCAAAAGCAGTTAAAAAGTAAAATTTTAGTTTAATGTCTACGAGTTAAATACAGTTTTATTTGTGTAGTAAATTTAAAAACTAAACCTTACTTTTGAAACATATTATTTGACATTAATGTGAAATATTTTTAAGAGCATGTTTTGCGAATTTCTCACGTCTAAAATATTTTAATGGTCAATATACATATTACGGTTTTGACTACCACAGTCGTATATTATGTCAGTGTGAATAATACAATAAGGGTGTAGCGTTCTCGCAATGGGACGTCACGTCTAAGAAACAAGCTTTTTTTCTCACGCTACCAGACCAGTGTCATGCTCATTCGTCATTGTACCCTTTAAAGGCAGAAGCTGCATAACTTTTTTTTGAACCAAAAGATTTCTTGACCTTATATATACGTTGCGTGTGCAATCAACCAGTTATAAATCTAAACTTAACAAAAACCTAACGAAAAACTACAGCATATTGGTCGTGGCCAATGGCATTTTGAGTACATTTTCTGTATTATTCCAACAAACTTATCTACATCTTGAAAGTTGTCGTCCTTATATAGGTACATTCAAGCGTTTATAAAAACAAGTTTAATTTTTTTATTGAGGTAATAGGATCTAATTTTTCCTTCATTCAAAATATAAGTACTAAATTTACTTAACTATTTCTTTAAATTAAGTTTACTTAGATATTTTAGTATTGAGTCATAACTGCAACTGTTGCAACAAATGACTTATTAGTCTCCTCAATGTTAATAAATTAATTATATGTATAATAGAATTACAGTAAAACTAAAATTAAAATACAAACCAACAAAGCACTCAAGCCAGGAAACAGCTTACAATACAAGAATGGTGAAGAATGTTGGAAGACGTCAAGTGTTTTACAATTAGTAACGTAAGGATTAAGACCTTAACCTATGGGGTAAATGTTTAATAAGAATCAGCTGGTAATGCAATTTGTCTGCAAGTGATCCGAGTTACTGTCCACTATAAACGAATGAAGGCCATATATCAAAGAATTTAATTAAGGTGATCTGAGTAATTGCAACAATTTGATAGAGTAATCACGATTTATGCTTATTTCAAAATATTTCGGCAAATTTTAAATAAATCTTGCTTTTACTCAAAATTTGTTAAATTTGAACAACATTAACTTATCACCATAAAAAAATATTATTTCTTAATAATAGAAATGGATTTCTGTTGAGCAAAATTTAAAGATCTACCAAAAAATAGCTAGCTTCTCTAAAAACTTCTTCTTTTGTATTCATATGATAAATGAAAACGTAATGTTAACAGCGCTTAGATGTAAAGCTTGAATCGTACCAGCACTGGTCATATTTTCAAACGTATTTTCGGTATTTGGTATCCCAATCTATATCCGTAAAGAAAGCATGTAAAATCCATTTGGTACAGATTATATAAAAGTAACATTTAAAGCGAGAAAGTGTACTCTGATAGGACACCGTAAAAAGTAAAAGTTGGCAGCCATAGTGAATATTAATATTTATATTTATATTTATATTTAAATAACACGCATTATCAAAACGTTTCCTTTTTTAATATTTAAGTATTAGAAATAAAAAAATAATTTATTTTAATTATTATTTATCATACTCCTAAATATAGTTTAAACAAAGGGCCTATCTCGTAATACATCTAGAAAGCATTGTAAAAGCGTTAAGCGTAACCGATTCGCTTGGCTGATGGCGATACCGCCCTCATGATGACCCGAAATTACATGACATATTATGATATTACTTTTGAGTACCTACTAGGTTCATGGAAAATTAGTTTATACATTAACATTATAAAGGGAAAGCTACACCGTGAAGCAGGATGTGAGAGCCAATGGACTTACCACCAGGATGCTAAAGACCGTGCAAAGTGGAGGAGTTTCAGCAGGAAGGCAGACCCTGGCTAAAGCTGGGAAATTGCCAGGAAGAAGAAGAAGAAGAAGAAGATTATAAAGGGAAAGCTTATATGTTAGTCTTTATCTGTGTGTATGCATATCTATTAAAAAGCTTTGTTATAGAACTCGCGGCAAAAATGTATATAAATATATTATGAAGCAAACTGTTTTCATTTGTTTTTCTTGTTATATTATATTTACAACGAACGAATTAAAGATTAATAGTTTTTCTTTCACTTCATATAGTAAGTAATGGCTAGACGTAAATTGCGATGATTATGAATGAAAGTTTAAAGTATGGTAAAAGTGAGTGAGTGTTAACCAGCAACGTGTCTATTTAAATTGTCGTCGTGTCTAACGTTATGGTAATATAATACCTACCATGTTGTCTGCATCTAACTGACGATTTCACTTCACCGGTAAAGCAAGCAAAACGTTTACCTTATTCGACAACAACATATATCGCATTTAAGCTTTCTACTTGTTTTCTATTTAAAAAAAACTCGTTTCAGAATGTCATTTAAAATATAAAACTTTGAATTCAAAACTTTCTCATTATCAGAACTGAAAAATAGTTTTAATATAACAATATCACCAAGCTCTTTTAGACTAAATAATTTTTTCCCGAGTATCTTTTAAGAAGATTGGTCTCGTAGTATCTTGACAATAAAATCAGCTGAGCAGCCACACTAGCAAAGGTCATTACCCTCACAATCGATAGTACTGAGAGCGTTGAGCGTTTTAGTCTGCCACAAACTCAGAACTAAATCGATTATCATTAAAATTATGAGTTTTTGTCGTAATGAACAAGATTATTTTCTTCACCAATACAGTGGATAGGTACATACATGTCTTTCATTCGTTCAAAAGCCTCTTTAGTAGGTTGCGTTGAAAAAATGTATAACTTTATCTTTATATATTTTTATATCTGTCCTGAATAGATATGAGTGACTGCTAATGCAAGTTAGCAACTATCACTGTTCTAGCAAAAACCGACTACAATAAGTAAGTTCATTTACTTAGTCAAAAC
This sequence comes from Danaus melanippus, assembly GCA_010014825.2. NCBI lineage: Eukaryota > Metazoa > Arthropoda > Insecta > Lepidoptera > Nymphalidae > Danaus > Danaus melanippus. Next base: position 3,157,263 of record JAAAKD020000379.1, read on the forward strand.
TATAATTATGATTTAATATAATTGTTATATCATTATTCTCTGTCCTTCTTATTCGCGATACATAATTACTAGGATGAAGGTTCTTGAGTGACGCCTGTCTGATTCATGAGAAAAATTGAGAACGCCAAACCACACTTTAATTACATATAATACTACGGCAACTTAAACATGTATTAAGACGTTGCTGTGAGTCATACGATAAATATATATATACATATATATATTTTCTTTAAACAAGGATAAAGCAAAGTGTTTCCACTTATTTCAGAGGGTTAGTGCTTGCTATGAAAAACACTCAAGCACGGCCTGCGTGAAGAGGTCCTTGAACGGAGACGGGCCCTGATTTATTAAACTCAAATATCTACGTATTAAAAATTGCATTATATTTGTCGGTATTCAAAAAAAAATTCATTTATTTTGCAAAAATTTCAACTGATCATTCTGATAACATAATATAGCTACTTAAGATTTTAAAAGCATTTTAGAAACTACAACGGTACCTTCTCGGGTCAGACGTTAGATATTAGAGGCTTCGAACGCAAGCATTCCATAGCGTACTCGATTATTCACATAATTCGAGCCTTGGCCTGCATCGAGGAGCTCAAAGACAATTAAAATCGAATCTGAGCCATGTAATACTAACATGCCTACAGATGTTGCCATGAATAGTGTAATATTTGTTTGACATACCATGTTAGCTGGTGTGTACTAACAATATCAGTATTGATTCATCATTTGGAACCGTGAAATATCAGCTTCCGTTATACTTAGTAAACAGAGAACGTGTAATCGTTAAAGGGAATTATTTCTCAGAGGAAATCTTCAACAGATACAGTATATTACGTACGACATATTAATTAACGAAATATATCAAATATGTTTAAATTCACCGTAAAAAACCCGACTGAGTAATAAATTCTTATCACCAAAGAGTTTGAATATGTTTTAAATTAAATTAGCATTTAGAGGCATATGATCACATACATGTAGACAAAAACTAATATTGAGGTGTGCTTTAACAGTTAAAGGGGGACATTTTGCGAACATCTTTTACATTTTGACTGATTTTCTGTTAGATTTGAACTTTTAAACTCATTTACACAAAAAACCTTCTCTTTTGAATTCAAAACAATCGATTAAAATGTTCAAGTCTTGGAAAAGCCTTTCTTGAAGCGGAATTTGTAATGACACTAATACCAAAAACAGCTCATTTCTTTTGCAATAGAAAGATGCCCAAAGTAATAGACCGCATTTCGCCAGTCACCTTGACATTCCTCAGTGTCTGGCGTTATTTCTGGTCGATAATAAATCTCGATACATTTCTTGTACGTTTTTGTTACATACCAAATAATAATGAGTTCGGTTCATCCTTTGAACCGAGTGGCCACTTATTTAAGACGACCGCTCTCAGTCGATGTTCGAGGATTGCAACTAACCTTGACGTACCATCGCGTCTGCGACTTGCGGTTTCTGGGACGGCGTCTCTCCACGCTGCGTTGTTCGCGAGCCGGTGAACGCAACGCGTGGCACTTTGCCGCCAGGGCCTTAGTGCGTTCGGCTAACGAGTGTCGCAACTCACCCCCCGCACAGCCTCGCACCAACATGACTCGACCCTCAACTACCCGCCCTCATTACATACACTGTTTGTCCAGACGGAAACACTCATCATTTTAACTATACTACTCTACACAAAATATTCTGTTTAATATGAAGACAATGCCAAATTAAAATTTTATAAATATTCATATATATAGATACATATATGTATAGCAAATGAATAATCAGCGTCTATTGTACAACAAGGTCGAGGTTGTAATAAGGTCAATGATTTCGAGGTATTATGAATAAGATAATGTTGATAATATCTTTCGTCTTCAACAATCCAGAAATATCCAGTCACACATACACAACACTGTTTTTAATAGAACAAGAGACTACGACAACAAGATCGATAAAGTTATCCACTACGTCAAGACATTATTAATTAAAACTACAATGAAGTACAAAAGGATAACCCCCATTGATAGTTACATCCGATATGGCAAATGAATAATTTATGCTCTCCAATTCTAAACATTTATAAAATACTTTACTATAAATATATCTGCTAAAATATAATTATCAATAGTATAGGATTCGTCTGATTGAACTATAATTATTTAACTCTCTGATTAACTTCATAATTTCTTAAATCAAGTTCTCGTTGATTTAAATATAATAAAATAAGTTCCCTATTATGTGAACAACGAAGTTATTCGAGCAAGAGAGGCTTCACGTTTAAAACATTAAAATTACAGAAAGAAATGAATTTATAGTAACTGGGTCGATATCTGTCCAGGATATTAGGTAATTGAGGAAGGGAGCGGACCAGATACCTTGCCTATTCGGTAACAACATGTCGCAATGCACGATCTCATGAATTTTTATACAAAATATTTAGAACAAAATAAGATTGAGAATTGGAAATCGCTGTATATTATTGCGTTCGTAATCCATTCGGAGCGGTTTTTGTTGTCAACGTTGATTACATAAATAAAATCCAATTTATAAATGTTGTTAAAATGTTTTTTATTAACATAACATCCATTTTAACAGCTCGTTTCATGATAAGAACACCTGGTGTACCAGATGCATTAACCGTTTACTTTTACCTGCTAGAACGAATAAGTAATTTTCGACCATATCCCCTAAGAATCATGGTTTATTATTAAGCTTTAACACAGACAGGTGGTAAACCATATGTCAGGTGCATAACCTTTTGTTAAAAATCTACCTGATTTCTTACCAAATTTTAAACAAAATACTTTTGGTTATGACAAAAATCCTTGGTATTTTCCAAATAAAAAGCAGCTTGTATGGAATTTTATACAAATCTATACAAAATACTTTAGCCGACATCGATTACTTGACAATTAAATTACCATCGGATTATAATTAAGTTTTTGCTACTCAGGAGTGAGGTGAGTACCTAATGGCAAAACATTAAGTTACGATGAACTCAATATATTTACTAAAGACATGGACAATATGTATTTATGAAGTCATTCTATATTTTAATTATCTAAATTAAATTCCGGAGTTCATTTCACCTTTACAATGACTAAGAAACGGCTATAATAAAATTGAAATAAATAGTCGTTATCTAAAATTGAAACAGATAATTCAAAGAACAGAAAAGCCATAGTCATTTATCAATAAATATGTCACGCTCGTTACTTATCTGAAATAAACTACCCATTCATCCAACTAGAAACATGACAAACTAAAGTATAAAGAAAAATGTGCATTCAAATCAATACAAAACCGTTAATTATGATCATAATATAATTAATAATTATAATAACCTTATAATAATTAATTGCACATCTGATAAAAATCTTCTTATTTCTCTTAAGATTATCTAATGAAAAATTATTCCACCGATAGAACCTTTTAATTTGACATTGCCTGCATCCTGTGATAACAATTTAAACCTAATTACAATTACCTCTACCGTAATTTATACGGCAACATTACTAACACAATCACATCACTAAAACGGGATCAAATACATCACCCGTTCATATTCAGCGTAAATTATCACGGTTTTTATTATCGTGAATCGTATATAAAAAAAAACAAAGAATGCAATTTCCGTAAAACGTATAACGAGCCCTTCTTTCTGTGGCGACCACAGCGCGACGTAACTATACGACGACGGCCGGCAAACTGTGCTCGCGGCTTAAACAACATTGACATAGAGTATACGCATGTGCGAGACGCCGGCTTCTGAGAGGCATCACAGCGGTGATGTCACATCACTAGTTAGCAACGTCATATATATCGAACACAATTTGTGACGTACTTAAGCTTCAAGTAGTCTCATATAAAAATATCGTGCCGCTATCGATCGCTATCCGAGCAGTTACGTACGTAATTTGATTTTGAATTAATTTAATAACCTTATTCTGATCTAAATATGTGCATTCGACAAAAACTTTTATAAATGAAAAACTATATATATTAATTTTGGTATTAATAACGGTGATTGAGTAAACCAGTACTGAATTTAAATAGCATCGTTGACAGAAATGCAATGATGATGTCGACTCTAATTCCTTTGATATTATTGATCTGTAATATTTCTAAAAGCATGAAAGATTTCAGTATGTATTTAATATTCCCTTCACATAAAAAAACAAGCAACCATTTTGTAAGTGTTCTTACAAATCACGCCTATCAAGTATCACACTTATAGTTATAAAATGATAAATGTTTTGAAATCGTACAAACAACTAATTAAAACTGTTCATTCCTAATGTGTTCGTTTTAATGGTGGATAATGTTAAATAAAAGCGGAATGAGTTTTTCATTCCTTAAAAATATATTACAAAACGTGTCATGAAATGAAAATCATATTTTAGGAATATTATGATGAAATCCATAAAACTATATTTACATTTTATAATTATCATTATCTTGTCAAACCAGTAAATCCGTCATAAAACATTTTACATTGCTCGTCACTGACATAATGATTACGTTCCGTTCCACGCTACGTTGACGTTTAATAGAGGTACAGCTGATACAGAACATACATTCACAAACCCTGAATGATCACGTGTTTATAATAACATATTCAGAAGCAATTACTTATTATTTAACTTATTATTTGTCAAGTTTTTAAAACTATATAAGTATGTCCGTTTTATTAAATTCAAAACAAAAATAACGGTACTGTTTCATTTATAATAAAAACTGAACCTGAATAAAGATTTCAAAATAATATATTCCGACCATAGAAACCAGGAAACAACACATTCTAGGAAGTAATTTCATGCAGTAAACTAAAGATAAATTTTTATTCCTAATCATACACTTTCTCATTTTTCTTACTTTCCCTCCATTAAACATTAAATGATTATTCGAAACGACAGTTATTGTCTTTGCTCGCTTGACTGTGGAATGATGTCTAAACATCTGTTTCAGTACCACACCAAAGCGCAACGTGAGATTTGAATTAAGAGATTCAGAATTATAGAAAAATATTGCAGCAAATAATAATGTGTAAAGGCCGACGAGATCGTGAGACTAACGCCATTTGAAATAGAGGTAAGTTTATTTAAAACTTATCATTAACACACCTATCTATATTAACAGTTATTCATTCATAAATATAAGCAGTTGATCGTATATGGTTATTTGATGAGAAAGGGTAACGCGTCATATGTGAGCTGAACTGTCTTCACGTTTGACAGACAACAAAACAAAGAGTTTCAAGGACATTAATGTAGCTACTTATTGAAAGCTTTCTATGACCTTGAAAATTTATATCACTGAAAATAACTCTAAATGAACTATAATGATAGTTAACTAACTAACCAGTAAATGTACTGGAACAATAAAATGTAATTCCCGTGAGAGATCATGGTCCATGATCGGTAGACGTTCAGGTACTTACAAGCGTAACGGACATACGATACTTATACCCTGGATGTGATTCCACATTAACACGTATACTGCTCAATAGCATCATATATAATATCTTTATATTGTCCTTTATTAATAAAAATAAAAAAGATATATGAGGGCAAAGGTAAAAGGTACTTACTACTTAGGAATAAGTGTCTCTTAGTTATTGCTTTTTAGCCTTCCTCGTTATTATAAAGACATGCGTGACGTGTGAATTTAATAACATGATTTTAAAGCAAAAAGGTACTAGGAGTACAGAATATGATCTACTGCTGTTCGTTGTTCATCGTAAAAATAGATTTTAATACGTATCAGAGATGAACCTTGTCGATACCCTTTTAATAAGTACTAATAAATATATTTTTACTTAAACTTTATCGATTAAATCATACCCTGAGTAATTTTATATCAACTAGAGATGGGACTAAGGGAATTGCTTTAATTATTGATAATAACGTGTACATTATACGATCTTTTTAAATGCTCCGAGTAACATTAGAAAGCAGCTTCATTAGTTAATCCTTTGTAGCAAAGTATGATATGTGTTCCGTATGATACTAAAAAAAATTATAGGTGTGAGATAATTACGGTATGTTATGTTCGTATTCGAGGTATATGCTTTCTACCAAGTATCATGTACTCCCGTAGTTAAGTAATTTCAATAGACATTTTCATAACATAGTAGATACATAATATAATATGTTATTATCTTAAAAAACACTGTGAATATTGAAAAAAATTAAGACTCAAAATATAATAATTATTAACTTAGATTGATTATTTCGAAACGAATTAAAAAGTCAATGGAACACTTCAGTGTTGAACGTAGTTTTTAAAATATATTTTAAAGTTATATATATAATGTATGTATATATACATATATACTATGCATAAAAATGGCTGTCAATTTCCAATTAAACGAACAGGATTGGTGTCACGTTACGTGCCGAGAGTGTAAAAGGTCCGTCCCATTCACTTGTACTTTCTACAGAAGAATGTGTTGTAGAATAATACCATAGCAATAGCAAATATGATATAGTGATTAGAACCATTATAAAAACATTTAAATTTCTCGTAAGCCGTCTTGGGATGGACGTTTTAGATTCTACACGTGATTTAGTTAAACAATAGTTTTGTAATAGTATCGGAAACTAAGAAGTAACACGTAGGTCCCACAGTTATTTCAACACAGACTGCATGTAATTCTGATGAAATTGAATTTTAACAAAGAAATAGATTTTGTAAACGTGGATTTGTATATTAGGAATTAGCATTTAATAAAATGTAAATACATATTATTTTGATGTGGATTTAAAGTTGAGCTTACTTTGTTCTTTAAATTCCGTATTCCTAGCCTACATACTTGAAAAAAACTAATGTTTTAGTAATTTCACAGTGGCCAAATAATATTTGATAGTTCTTAAACATTCAAAGCGAAATTATGATGTCACGGAATGAATTAGAATAAATCTGTTTAGTTTTCTTTTAGGATTTTTGAATTCAGCCAGTTTGCTTAATTCATTGCATGTGAATCAAATTCGCGTTTAGTATGAAAACACATATGATAACATCATCATTATAAATAGCAATAACTGAAAACACCTTTGCTTTTATAAAGTTGTTAATAGTGACTCAACTCTGGACGACTGTACTCGCGGATCTGTACGGATTTAAAGTAGGCGTTATTTTGTGAACTGTAGCAAAATAAAGGTTGAAACATTGCTTTTATGGAGTCTTATACTAAATAAAATCAAAAATTATGCAGAATAAAGTGATATTACCAAGCTCTCCGCATCTTGGCTCATCTTTTTCTACGCATGGTTCCCGTCAAGGACTCGCGCCCTGCCGGCGCTACTCCAGACGAGGTAAATAAATCCACAGAACCATTGCAGGTCACCACAACACACCACATTCCATCACTGCATCCGTGTTTAACATATGATCGCACAGGCCGGTCCTATGACGTCACGCGCTTTCTCAAACTACAAGGTTGTGTTGCATACACATCCCACTAAAGCTAGTATCGTTGGTATAATACAACGGCACTATTTTCTAAACAAATCAATTCGATCCACTAAATGTACTAAGTGATATTATCGTGTGTGGTGAAGATAATGTGACGCAGGTAACGACTTTCGCGCACGAACTGAGTGAAGCACGTCCGCTTCGTGGCAGCAGCGGCCGCGCGTGCAACATGTAACGGCATCGACCCCCGCCGCCCGCGTGTACCCAGACCACCAAACCTGAACCGTCTCACGGTTCAATATTGCCTGACCGGTTGCGCTTGCGATTCGTCTAGCACAAAAAACAATAACTTATTATACGTGAATAGTAAACAACTTTTCATTATTAACTTTCGTGATCGGTTTAGTTCATAACGCATCAGTATTATCTAACAACCGAGTAAACAAATTTATTAATGTAACTTTGTTTTCAATTGTACTTAGGTATATAAAAAGTAACAACTAAGAAAGCTGATACGGAACTATTAAAATCAATTGTTAAATAAACTTTTTTTTTATTATAAAATGGTCAAACTGCAATTTATTTAAAACAAGTTTATTAACTAGCGTAAATATTTATATATTATTAAAACGATACTAAGTGACATATTAAGGTATATTGCTATACATTGTGTTGTTAGTAGTTACATTCCAATAAATTTAGAAAATGTAATGAACCATCTGATAAATTATTATAATATTGATAACCCAATCATCTTCTTCTGAATGTTAGGCCTACGCTTATGGTATTGTCGCTTAACGTTCGTGCCCAATACATTTAATGAAAATTTATAAATTTATAAGATTGTAGAGCTTAGTTGTGATCAGTTTCTTCAGCTCGAAAATAGGTTGTTTCGACCGGAGAAGTACCACCCTCTCACAGAAGATTAAAGTAAAGACTAGTTTACATAAAGTAGTCTGAAATTGGTGCCGTTTTCGTCCTTTCCTCCGATCAGTGAGAGAGCCGAAAGTCGATTTGTCCAATGAGTAATGACTTTCTGACCTGCATCAACCTGGGTCTGTTTTGAGTTATGGAGCGTGTATTGGTGTGGGGTCCAGGGAGACCCTACAAATTTGTTTCTGATCGGGACCCTTCCATACCCAATGCTAGCATCACACAAAACTCCACTCTCTATTTAGAATAACAGCAATGCTCTTTGACAAGATGGTTATTGAACCATCAGCATCCTTAAATCTATCCCTACATCTTAAGGTTAGTACGATGTCCAGGGGCGACGGTAACTAACTGCCATCAATTAGGCCGTCTGTTAATTTGCCGCCTTTAACATAAATAAAATTGAAATGGAGATGTTTAGATATGCATTAATTCAACAAAAACATACGTGTAACGTAAAATTTATGAAATTTTATATAAGTCCCACTGTGGCTCCACCGAGGCTGAAAAGTTTGAATTTTGGGCGAATTCAATTTAGCTCTGAGGATTTGATCTCCAAATAAACTATCGAGTATGACCAGAGACCCCAGTTTACAACAAGAAAGAAGGGTGCTCATATAAGAGGACGTATCTCGAAACCACAACAGATCTGAGGGACGTCTACCTTGTAGGCAACAAGCCAATTTTATTTATATGAAATTATTTAGAAATAACAAATACTGAGAAATAAGTACCGCTGCATTAATTGTTTAAAGCCTATCGACTAACATGTGCTAAATTATTCGACCATTAACGAGAGAATATAACGAATCAATAATTCGAGAGTATTAATCGTATGGTTATTGGAGATATAAAATGTATTCTGTTTGTGTACCATCGAAAATGTTTACCACAGTGATTGAACCTCAGGATCCGCCTAAATACTAAGAAGTCAGACAAACTGTTCCAATCCTGTACAACAAGCAGAAAGCGTACCACTTCATAGTTCATAGAGATTAAAGAGTTATGGAATACAACCCTGTCGTTAGGCTGGCTGTCCGGTGGCAAAAAAAAAAGTATGACAGAGAGAATTATGTCGTTTAATTCCTAAATCTTATGAACTACAACGAAAGATTTTAAATATTTCAAAACGCATAGTATGTCAGGATGCACTAAAATATTAATTTAGAACAGGATTTGAGTGAAATATACAACAAGCCTTTAATTCCATGTGTCAGAATCTAAAAGTTAAAAATTTACAACTATAGAAAGAATTCTGCAGTTTAGCCTATTAAATTTAATTACGCAGATGAAATTGTTTACACATTTAGTTTACAATGGCCTCTTTGGACTAAACTCAAACAACAAATAAGTCTGGACTCAAAGCAATTATATTGCCAACAAGTCACTAGTAAAAACGACTTTCACTGACTTTGCTGTTTTACTGATATATGTTTTGAATGTTAATTTCCATTCATTTTTCTGAAGTAAAAATCCTTTTGTATTTAAAAAAAAAATGATATAAAAGTGTTTGCAATAAAAAAAAAGATTTCGTTCAGAAACATTATATCTCACAATTTATAAATAAAAGATGAAGAAATGTTATTTGGTTTATTGAACCTTTATTTTTCAAAATAAAACATTTTCTACATCAGCACACAAAATAATGGAAAGACTAATATAGATGAAATAAAAGGTAATCCTTCAAAAACGATAGAATAACTATCAGTAGAATATACAAGTACCCAACTGAAAGAATTCAGCAAAAAGGTTTTATTATTAATTCAACTGTGTGTATTACTGATGTTATTCCAAAATATAAAGTTCACTAATAACTTAATTAAAGTCAAGTTCACATAACTTAATGTAAAAATAAACATAATTCATTTACAATTTATAAAACATTATTATGTAGAAATATTCTAGTCTGTTGTTGTTGAACAGTTACTTGAAGTAGTTTGGTACACTGGCTTCCCATCTGCATTCCAAGTGTTTTTGCATTTCTTAAATGCAAACGCCATATAAATAGCTGAAAAAAAGGAATGTATTGTGTAAAAAAGAGGTTCAATATAAAACCATTTACAATAATTTGAACTTTTCACATAATATTATAATAATATTGAGAATAATATTATCAAGAGAAATTTAAAAGCATTTTTTTTTAAACCATAAACAATACCTGTTATCCTATTTAATTTGCTATATTTATTTCTTAGAAATCAATACAACATATTCTAAAGCAGTTTTTTTTTTATATTTGTTATATAAAAAAAAAACTGTCTATGAAGATTATTTTATTCTGATATTCTAGATATTAATCTAGACCTTTTGAATGTTTCAATTGAAACTATGGTTTTAAGATTTGCTACACAACTTTTACATTCTAAATTTTTAACCAATGTTATTCCTTCTCGGTAATCATGACATTCTAGGTGAAAGTTATCCCGGTTACTGCAAAGTTATCAAATGTCGGTTTAAATTTTAAATTGATAGTAAATCTGAACACCATGACTGTTCACAATGCAAATATTTTAATAAAATTATGATAACTCACTCGCTACCTCCCATTCACTTCGACTCATTGTTAGGTAATCTTTTTTTGTGCCATCGTTAATGTTTTCAATGTATTTTTTTATATTTTCATATTCTAACTCATCACCTATCAATTCTTTTCCTGGAGGTGCAGGGTAATTTTCAAAACACTTAATTTTTGGCAATAAATCCTTATATTTCTCTAAATGCTCTTTATAAAAATCTGAAAATCCAGCCTTATACACGACTTCCAAGCCACATTCTAAAGCTAACTTGGTAAACATATCAAAATAAACTAAGAATTCTGGACAATCAACAACACCTTCCAGATGGAAATCATACTTTGCCCCAAAAAGGGGAAATCCATCTTTTTCAGAGTCAAACATTAGTTTAATATTACAGATTCTATTTTCAAATGAATTTTCTGAAGATTTCTTACACCTAGAGACAATTTCATATGCATCAGGTATAGTCCCAAAGAAATAACCACCAGGTTTAAGGCACTCAGATATGTTCAAAAGCATTCTACGTGCTTGTTTTAAACTTTCAAAGCTATAATGCAACCCAAACTGGCAACTAACTATGTCATACTTTATTGAAGGATCCTTATATTTATCTCTTAAAGTGTCTCTAGAACAATCAGCAGCTATAAACTCAGCTGTATACAACCGCCCAAAACGACGATGCATATCGTCATATCTTTCTTTACATTGCTGTACAGACACCTCTGCAATATCTGCAAATACAACATGGTCAGCTCGAGCTTTCTGCCACTTACTAAGGTCACCACCTTTTCCACAGCAAATATCAAGAACTCTTAGAGATCGTAAATAGTTTTTTTCACGCACTTTATCAGAGTACTCTTGTATAAGAACACTTTTGACCCAATTGTTGAAGTTTCTTAAATAAAGTATCGGGGAATTAAACCTTTCTCTTAAACCCTTCTCTTCAAGATGATTGTAATGATTAGCGACGATATTAGCGTGGTTACAAGCTTTCTTGGCAGGAATCTCAGATTCATCGTCTTCATTTAAGTTCCTTTTTAATTTATTATCTTCATTCATTTTTGTTTTTTGTTCACAACTAGTCGAGGAGCCATTCATATTTATACGAAAAGTTTTTAAATGAAATGAAATCTAAGAGAAGAATAGTACAATGCACGACGTTACATATGTATAAGCAAATTATATTTTTAAAAATATTGTTACAGTAATGAAATGTAATTGAAAGTATTATTAGTACAGTTTTCAAATTAAAAGCTTGACAAATCACAGTTTTTAAAACCAGATACAACTCATGACTTAATAAAAATAAATGACTTTTAGTATTTGACAGTCAAATAATATTGCCATATTATGAAGAGTACCACGTGTAAACGGGAGAGAAAAATTATTTTATCCCTACTTTATTACTTAATTTTACTCATATAATTTTTTTTCCTCAGGGATAATTAATAAAATCCTCAGGGTTAAAGTTAATGTTATTATTCTTCAATACAATAATTACCTAATATTTCATCATCGACTAAAAAACTAAATGTTATCTAGGAAGTAATGTAAAATGTTCATTTTTACTGATTTATTATACCTTAATATTTTCAATACCTACATAGTAATTGCTAGATTTTTTTATTTTGCAAGCTGACAACATATCATGAAACCTGAAGTTTAAACTAAGTCCATTGAACTAACTCATCTGAAGTTGTCGAGTTATGCGAAATACGCATGCGCATTCGTCGCGTCGCAGCACTTATAATTATTGCGTTCAGTCGACCGGCCTCATGTAATCTCGAACAAACGGAGTTATACGTAGGCAAAATGAGTGTTGAAAATCCAGCCAGTGATGATGGTGATTCAGTAAGTAATACTCAATAAACTTAATATTCGTATGTATATTTAGTATTTCATAAAATGCTTTAAGTATATTATCACATATAAATCGTTGATTCAATGTTCTCTCATGCTACAAAGCGAAAATTTTCTAAGTCCCAATATGGCGTCTGCCGTAGTTTTCGCTAAAGAAAGAATCATAGCGTCGGTTTGTCGTGCTGTAACTATTTTTATTGCTTATTTTTTATTTATTATATATTTTTCTTTTGTATACGTATTCATTATTAAATTGTTAAAAAATGTAAGTTTATAAGAGTCACGTTGTATTTTATTCGCAGGGAAAAGTAAATGGAAATAAAAGTGAACACGTGAACGGCATTCAGAACGGATACAGCAGCTCCGAGAAGCACAAAAGCAGCCACAAATCATCCAGTAAAGATAAACATCGCGATAAAGAACGTGACCACAAAAGCTCGAAACATAGCAGCAGTTCAAGCAGGTTAGTATTCTAGAATATTCTTGTCATATAACTAACAGTAACATATGGATAACAATATGGAATAACTACATGACATTAAGTGTTAAAATCTTAATGCCTTTAACTATAAAACATTAATGTATTCTAATGTTGCCATATACATATTAAGAAAATAAATGTCTCAATGACTATGGCATATTTGAAACTAATACAAAAAAAATTATATAGAGACAAAGATAAGGATCGTCATTCAAGCAGTAAAAATCATAGCAGCTCTCACAAGTCATCTAGCAAAGATAAAGAAAGGGACAGGGATCATAGAGACGACAAACATAAGGATCGAGAGAGAAGTGATAAAGATAGGGACAGGCACAAGAGTGACAAAGACAGGCATAGGGAGAGGAGTGAAAAAGATAAAGATAGAAGTGAAAAAGATAAACATAAATCCAGTAATGGGGACAAGAAGTCTTCCAAGGAACATTCATCGTCATCAAGAGACAAAGATAAATTAAAGGATACGGATAAACACAGGGACCATGACAAAGACAGGAGTTACAAAGAAAAACATAGAAGCGATAAAGACAGACACTCCAGCTCAAAGGAGAAACACAGGTACAATCACTTAAAATTTCATGATTAACGAAAATATAGCTCAAGTTACTATATGGTCTACATTTATATCTTTTTTTTTTTCATATTAATCCTTGATTTAGATTTCTTTACCTCTTTCAGTTCCAGTAAAAGTAAGGAAAAAAGTAGTTCTGAAAAAAATGACAAGGTCAAATTGGAAGGGGAGTATCAGGATTCATTGGTGAAACAGGGATACATGGAGGTGAGAGACATACACTTATTGTTATTTTATTGTGTCATATTTTATTGTAAATAATTAAATATTCTAACATAGGTTGAAGAATCAACAATAAAGAGGGAAATGAAATCTGAAAGCGATGATGGCTATGGTGGGGCTCTTAATACAACTGTATCATCATGTGACTACTCACTATCACAGTTCAAAGATGAACCATTGTCGGAAATGCCCCTCGAGGAAGACAGTGCATCTGGCGGAGAGGAAGATGTACCACTTGTATGTTATTTTAATACGTAAAATTAATATTCATAATATATATGTATATGAAAAATATGTTCCACAAATTTATACACATTTTATTACTTTTTGCTTCACCTCCAAATTGTAACCTGTTAACAGAGTTTTCTGAGTAATTTTTTGTCTTTAATATCTCATCTTATCGTTGTTGAATTAATTCATCAACCAGTATCATAAGTAATATAAAATGTTTTCAAATGTATAAATTTCTTCTATAGTTAGAGCGTAAGGCAATCAAAAAAAGAGCTATCAGTGAGAGTGAAGAAGACACACCACTGTTACAACGAAAGAAACAGAAAAAGAAAGTGAAAAAAGGTAACAAACACTTGAGTTATTATTAAATCTATATGTTAACAATTAATTACCAAAATAACTTATGTTAACCTAACAATAAAATATATTTTTGAAGCTAAACAACTTAAATTCTAATTATAATTTAGTTAATATTATTTGCAATGTTATGAGAAGATCAGTGTACCTTAATATATTGGCACAATTAACCTGTATCTAAATATTTATTCTTAGAAAATTATGATGACTATGATGATGAAGAATCGCAACAGAAAAAGAAGGCTAAGAAAACGAAATCTACAAGAAGCATCAAGACTGAAGCCGACGATGGACCGAGTCCCACCAAACGGAAGAAAAAAGAAAATGAAGAACAGGAAGTCTGGAAATGGTAAGAAATACAATTAATTATATTTTTGTGCTGGAATTTTTCATATAATAATTACAATTTTACACTCACTACATGATAACATTAACATAATTGTCACAACTTATATAGAACATTAGGTTATAGTATTTTTCCTCACACCACCAACCAATTACTAAGTAATAGGACTAGTTAGCGCTAATTATACAACATACATCAAGTGTGAAACACACAAGACAATATTTTGTATTTTGTTGATTAATCTCTGTATTCCCTTAACTAGAGGTTTTAAGCTCAATTAATACTTAACTTTATTAATAGCCAATGAATATTAAAAATAATCAAAAAATTATTGTTATGTACTTAAATTGTCTGACCAAAAAGGTTATGTCTAGCAACATTTTTTACTTCTGGCAACACAGAGTGGTCGCTCATGACACATGTCATTATGACATTTCTTTGAGGTTATGTGTCCATTAAAATGTTTGTTACACTGGAAGTTACGTTAATTAGATTTAATCTCCTGTTAAAGACGACTTATCGGAACGTTGTCTCCAGGAACCTTAGGAGCACTGAAAAAAAGTAACAAATATGTTTTAATTATCATGTCCGGTAGTCTGTTAAAAATAATTAACATGTGTTTTCAATACACAGGTGGGAAGAATCAAAAACGGATGATGGCACTAAGTGGCATTTTCTTGAACACAAAGGTCCCCTGTTTGCGCCTCTGTATGAACCGCTGCCAGACAACGTTAAATTTCGCTATGATGGTAAAGTAGTGCGGCTGTCGCAGGACAGCGAAGAAGTGGCCGGTTTCTACGCCCGTATGTTAGACCACGACTACACTACTAAAACTGTGTTCAATACGAACTTTTTCAATGATTGGCGCAAAGTCATGACAAATGAAGAAGCAAAATTAATCAAAGATCTCTCAAAATGTGACTTTAAAGAAATGCAAGCATATTTCCAAAGTGTGTCGGAAAAGAACAAGAATCGGAGTAAAGAAGAGAAAGCAGCACTCAAAGCAAAGAATGAGGAAATCCAAAAGGAATATGGTTTTTGTTCTATTGATGGACATAAAGAAAAAATTGGTAATTTTAGAATAGAACCTCCTGGCCTCTTTAGGGGTAGAGGTGAACATCCCAAGATGGGAATGTTGAAGAGGCGAGTGATGCCAGAAGACGTAATTATTAACTGTTCAAAAGACAGTAAAGTACCAAAACCACCGTCTGGTCACAAATGGAAGGAAGTTAGACATGATAACACAGTAACATGGTTGGCATCATGGACAGAAAATGTTCAACAGCAAGCCAAGTATGTCATGTTAAATCCCAGCTCCAAATTGAAGGGTGAAAAGGATTGGCAGAAATATGAAACGGCAAGAAACCTGCACAAATGTATTGATAAAATAAGAGAGACATATAAGTCAGATTGGAAAGCTAAAGAGATGCGTGTCCGTCAACGTGCTGTAGCCCTGTATTTCATTGATAGACTGGCTTTAAGAGCCGGTAATGAGAAGGATGATGACCAAGCTGATACAGTTGGTTGTTGTTCCCTCCGTGTTGAGCACATTGAACTGCACAAAGAGAAAGATGGAAAAGAATTTGTTGTTGTGTTTGATTTCCTTGGTAAAGACTCTATTAGATATTACAATGAGGTGCCAGTAGAAAAACGTGTTTTTAAGAATCTCGAGATTTTTATGGAAAATAAAAAGGATAGTGATGATCTGTTTGACAGATTGAACACACAGACTCTGAATGAACATTTAAAAGAATTGATGCCAGGGCTGACTGCTAAAGTTTTCCGTACCTACAATGCGTCCATAACGTTACAAAGACAACTGGAGGAGCTCACCGACCCTGATGCAACTATACCTGAGAAAATATTAGCTTATAACAGGGCAAATCGAGCTGTTGCTATACTTTGTAACCATCAGCGTGCAGTCCCTAAAGGTAAACTATACTAAATCCTACAAATGTATTGGTTGTGTTTCAAAGTAGAACCAAGAGTTAATAGTAATAATATTGCAATAATTGTTTCTATTACTGCAACAATATTTTCTTAGCACATTTGGCTTTACATCTACATATTACAGTTGAAGTATTAAAAGTAAGATTAATAGTCTGCATTCATCTACTTCTGTCTTATATGTTTATGAAAACCTTTACAATAGTAGTTTATATAACAATGATTAACACTTTTACATACTTTAATGCATTACTACATTGGTAAAATTTTTAGGACATTCAAAGTCAATGGAAGCATTGAAAGAAAAAATTCAAGCTAAAAGAGACCAGGTTGATGAGGCTGAAGCTGATTATAGAGATGCAGCAAAGGCAGCTAAACGAGGCTCGGTGAAAGAAAAGTTAGCATGTGACAAGAAGAAAAAGGCGCTAGAGCGGTTAAAGGAGCAGTTGAAGAAGTTGGAGCTTCAAGAAACAGATCGTGATGAAAACAAAACAATAGCCCTGGGAACCTCCAAACTCAACTACCTTGATCCAAGGATCTCAGTGAGCTGGTTAGTCTCAACATATTTATATTATTTTCCACCTACTTGTAATGTGACTAACTTATGTTTCCACCTTCCACCTGTTTCCATTTGTTTGTGATATAATAATAATGTATCGTTTTTCAGGTGCAAGAAACACGGTGTACCAATTGAAAAAATTTACAATAAAACACAACGTGATAAATTCCGATGGGCGATTGACATGGCCGGGCCCGACTACATTTTCTAGTTGAACTTAGCAGTAGCTATACGAGATGGTCGTTGTAGACGATGCTCTAATGATCGCGCAACATCCTGTCGATGAATAAGTGTATTGTTTACAATAGTTCATATGAAATTACTACTGAAACTTGTATTAAGTAGTTTAATGTCTGCACCTTCTCTTCTCCTTCCAATAAACTACTGAAATACACAAACTATCTGCGCAGTCCATTATCATTCGTCTGGATCGACCATATTATATATTTTATACCATTTTTTTTTTCAAATTTATAAACGTTCCACATATGTAGTTTTTTTTTACACTTGTACTTTATTATTTTATGGACTTGTGACCAATATTTCAAATGTATGTATGTATTATAATTTTTAAGTATTGATATTTTCAAAAATATAAATCTGTTCCTCTCAAATTTAGAAATCGGAAGTCTGATTCTAATTTATTTTAGTTTCTTAGTATTGAGTTTGCTTTTTATTTCGATGTTAAGCTTTTCTAAGATTGTAAGTAATGATTGCAGTCTCCAGTAGGATGTGGTAGTTTTTTGCCATGCAAAGTTCAAAAAAAAAAGTATAAAAATCATTCTTAAAAAAGTATAATTTAAGCTAGTTTTATAAATATTAGGTTAAATGTATATCACTAAATACGCTGAGTAAGATTGTCATATTGAAATCAAGGATGCAGGTTATATTTGTATATAATAGTGTGTCTGTCTACCCTACGTCTGTCTAGTGCGTTGTCATCTCGAGCAATAGTTTAGTGTATTTCTATCAGTGGCAGTGAAGTATCTACAGTGTTTCTCGACACGCGGCGCAGATCACGTCTAGGTTAATGTAAATTGATATTGTATTTTTGCACAATGTGCAGTAGCAAATGTTGTAAATTAAGATATGTTATTTTATTTTTATAATATAGGACCGAAATTGTGGCAGATACACAGCCGTTAGTGTTGCGAAGGTACAATGTAGGTAAAATTTGTAATATTACATACAGTGTGTGCGTATTGTAAATAGTAAATTTTTACCATGTCATAAAATTGTGAAATGAGATTATCCCAAATAAAAAAATTGACACTAGATACTTACATGTTTTATTTGATATTTAACAAATACAGTGGAAATTAGTGTAAGAACGAGACAGTTCTAACTGACCGTATCTATATAACAATACTGTTTTTAAAAATATACCAGTGAAAGCAATACCTCAGATAAAAAACTAAAATCGAAATTAATAAACGAAATTTTGAAGGTTCGACTGAAATTTTACTGACCGTACATTATGTCCCTATTGCAATATTATGATGAACAAAAATCGTACCGAATACGGACAACCATCGATTGAAAAAAACAGAGTTTACGATCGCAGTAACCTTACTAGTCTTCATTATATGACAGTTAAATACAGGAAAAAACAAATATTATCTGTATTTAATTTGACTACAAACTCGTAGGTATTAATGAACAGGCAATTAGTGTTATAGTTAATGAACTCCTAGCATAATTATTAGCTGGTCCTTGTAAAAATGTCGTATGTACAGTATATTACAGTTTTTTCCTTTCTGAAGTTAATTACAAATGTCTTCCTTCCGAAAGAAGTTTTCGTTCTCCATACCTTCGGGCATGTACGTAAGACCCGAGACATCTTTGTGATGTAGATTGTATCCTTTAGCATATCCTGGAAATAAATTTAAAATTAATAGTTAATACAAATACTGACATTGTCTAATTCTAATTATACGCTGCTACAATAAAAAGATAATATTTCAAGGTAAAATAATTCAACAGTAAAATTTTAAGTCGAGATGTAGATGGAGTACGCCAGGGCTCATGCCATCATAACAAAATATTGTAACCAAAAATGTAGGTACATACAGTGGCACCTCAGAGGGACCTGTAAATTTATTTCCCTTATAAAGTTATTCTACTAACCCAAATAAATATCTGTCACGTTTCCAGATATATCAATATACAGGGTTTTTCTGTTATAGAGATGCGATTAATAATCAAAATTCATTTAGAAAAATATCTATAGTACGAAAAAGTAAACAGATTGGATCAATTATTACAATTTTTTTTTTCAAATAAACTTCCGTATGAAAATTAAAATTAAAGGTTTTTACTTAAAACTACTGTCACAGTTAACGATGAGTTTACGGGTAGAATAAATAAATTGTAAGAGAAGAAAACGTTGTTGTGTCAGATGGAGACATCAATGCGTATAAAATTAACAGCTGTCTCAGTTCTAGAGGCAACTATGACGATAAATAAAAACGAATCCTAGATATTGTGGAGTGATTCGTCTCAATAAAAATTCACTGTATATGAGAGATATATAAAAATTAAAGAGACGGAAATATTTTTAAATGTCTAATACCAGTCATAGCCGGGAAATAGCAAACATAAACTAAAACCGACCTAAGTCCTTCATAAGCTTGGTGGGCGCGTTCCTAAGATGTAATGGCACCGAGGGTAGTGGACCCCTGGCTTCCTTGAGAGCCTTCTGCACGCGAGTCATAGCTTTGTAGACTTCTCTGCTCTTGTCAGCGCGAGCGAGGCGCACCGCACACTGGGCTACCAACACGTCGCACTCCGGCATACCGATGAGCTGACAGCCCTGCAGACACGCCACCGCCTCCACTAACGCGTTCGGATCAGCCAACCCTGTATCCCATGAATATACTCTTATCTTACTAATTAATACAACAATGAAATGCTATAAATTTCATGGTAAACCAAAACTCGCATCGTCATTGAGACTTATATTTGAACTTTGAATTGATTGTAATGAATTTGATTTAATTATTAAACTGTTTAATGCGGTAATATGTTACCGATATCCTCGCAGGCCGCCCGCACCAACCTCCTGGCCACGTAGAGCGGATCTTCACCGCCGTGTAAGGCGCGCGTGCTCCAATACAGGGCCGCGTTATCATCACCGGCGCGGATCGACTTGTGCATGGCGGATATTATGTTGTAATGCTCCTCACCCGTCCGATCATACAGCATATGGGTGCGCTGAAATAAAATATATTAAATTCTGAGTGGAGACAAAGACTAACTCAGGGATTGGAGTTTACATGATTGCTTTAATTACAAAGTCATGGAACTATGAGAGCAGATGCCAAATGTGTTTCATTTGGTGAGTAAAACTAATTGAAACCTCTACTCAAATCTGTATTTTAAATTTTATCCCAAACATATTCTTTTTCTTGTCTTGCCAAACTTTAAGGGTTCTCTTTTCCTTAAAACTTTCCAAAAATATATAACATATGATTATTTAAATAAACACTTTGGAAAGTCTTAGATCTCATTATATATGAGTATAATTATGATGAAGTATTAAAGAAAAAAGATATTCTTGACTTTCTATAATATTCAATATACCTACATATACATATAGTATATACCCAATGATAGATTTAATATATTTTGATAAGTTACCACGAACTTACTAGTTACATACACAACATGTACAGTGTACTTCTCACTGTTAAAAAGAATAAAATTAAATTTTTGAATAGCCAACACTTTATCTAGTTTATAGGCATTATTGGATAATCTGTCACTGGCAGTTTACATAAATACCTTTATTCCATTCTTCAAATCTTCTAAACTAATAACTGTGTCAGGTGTTCCAGCAGCCAGTGTCAACTCTAGAGCACTGAGAGCAACACGTGCATCTCCATCGCTGACCTCGGCCAGCCAACGGATTGATTCAAGAGATATCCTGCATCTATATACAAACTTTACTTCAACAAAACTTCTATACCATATTGGTGTGCTTATAAAAGAATTTCTAAACTGTATCCATACCTTCTTTGAACACCTCCGTTGACTTCTTTATTTGAATTATCGATAATAGTGGCTAAATCATTTCTTAATATGGCTCTTTGTAATATTTGTGTGACATCATCAACTGATAATTTACTGAGAACAACAACTCTACACCGACTCAGCAGAGCATTGTTCAAACTGAATGATGGATTTTCAGTTGTGGCGCCGATTAATGTAATGGTACCATTTTCAACATGCGGCAGAAATGTATCCTGTTGTAATTTGTTGAACCTGTGACAAATAAAAATATTTAATATTTACATATAAAACATTATTCAATGTATAAAAGTAATACTATACAATCATTGTAAGTTATAAATTGACACAATGCCTCATGTGATGAGATCTAGATTTTCGCGAGTACTCATTGAAATAAAACTAATATTTTTCGTATTTATTGCGCGTTTATAATAATATTTTGGTTATGTAGAGAGAGGAGCTTGGACAGTGGAGGTGGGCATTTAACGCGCCTTAGATAGGGGCCCTTAAACCTACAACTGGGTTGTTAGTCCCAGGCACTGTTGAAACTCCTCTCCCTGCAACGCGATGGACCCGACACCCGCACGGTGAATCCATCGAATGCTAAGAGGTTTCGTCTCATTATCTTACGAGATGTTTCGTCGGCACTGGCAGATGTTGCAAAGTAACCGAAACGTCTGGAGTATGTTGTTAAAAATAATTATAAAGGCGTAGTAAAATTGATAAATATTAGTTTTATTTCAATATTTCATGTGTATACCTATGTATTTCATCCATAAACAAAACAGTCTGTCTTTTAAAGTGTGCTTCATTTTTAGCAACTTTCACCACCTCCTTGACATCATTAATACCAGACATAGTTGCTGACAGCTTCACAAACCTCAGATTAGGCTGCTCTTTGCAAATATTTGCCACAACATTCGCAAGTGAAGTCTAGAAAAAATTTCTTAAATAAACAATGTTTAATAGAAGTAATACACATATTAATAAAATAAAAATAATCAATTTATTTTCTTCATAAGAAAAATTACTATTGTTTTCAAAAATATAGAAAAAAGATTCATTACAATAATTGATAAATATCAACTGATGAACTGTAAAAATTATTATTTGTTTTTGTATTATAGAAAAATAATATATGGCATGTCCAGAAATCTTTAGAAATATATCTAATACTCTTTATAACATTTCATCATAATGACCTTTCCGCACCCTGGTGGACCCCACAATATCATGTTAGGTATTTTGCTTTTTATCAGCATTGTATACAACATTGAACCAGCACCAAATGATTCAATCTGCCCGACAATATCTTCAAGACAATTTGGTCGCATTGACTCCGCCAATGGTATACTTTTAACACTTGTTTTAGCAGTTGATTTAATATTTACAGATTCAGCATCATCCCTTTGTAGTTCCTGAAGAAATTAATCAGAAATGAGATTAATAGGACATTAATTAAAAATTTGAGAGATCTATATTATGTGCTTACATGAAAACTTGCTCTTCCTTTTGAAGGTCCACTTGCGGGACTTTTTTTTGGCTGAGTGGTTTTTGCTTTAGATGGCTGTATGTTGCTGACAGGACTTTTCTTTTCTACCTTTGCTTTTTTCTGTTGTATACTACTTTCTTCTAAATGTGATGCGCTTCTTTTAGTATTACTTGATAAAGTATTTAAGAAAATGCATTTATCTACATGTTTTTCTATCATATTTTTATCATATTCTCTGTTACATACAGGACAAGAAACAAAATTTGTCTCAGATTCTCCACCTTCCATGATGCATTAAATGTGCCTTAACCAATATTGAAAATTAAAAAACTTTATAATCTCTCAATTTGATCTGAAAAAGCGAAATAGATATAAACTTTAATGTAAACAAACCTAAGCAATTTCATAACTTGTCGTAATTTGAGTTGTTGTTATGCGCGCTAAAATTTTAGTTTGTTTAAATAAAAAAATAATAATTTCTTTCCTAATTTTATTCATTTCAGTATTAATAGATATCATTTACTATTTAACTAACTAACTTTTACTATATTTCTAATTACTTTGATTTAAATTTACTTAAACTTACAAAGTTTTTGAAAATTAAATTCACTACTGACATACGAGTATTGGATTATTGACAGTTAAGGCTTGATACTTGACAGTATTTAGAAAGGAACCTAAACAATCGTTCGTAGGACAATTCGAAATTAATATTTCACATAATTAATATTTATATTTAACATATCTTCAAACACACATATTCTTCCAAAAATAACTAACTATTTTATGTTACTGATAAAGAGAGTTATGTAGATATAAAGGTTTGGATCATATTTCTACATTTACTGCTATGTGGTTTAAATTCAAATGTAGAACATGATAATATCTGATGAATTTACAATTACTTACTGCAACATTAACCAAGACTAAGCGAGGAGGCATTTAAAGTAATTTGTCAATAATGACAAGTTAACATTTATATAAACTTTAGTTCATCAATCGGCAAAGTTTGACAACTCGATTTGAAAGTACAGTTAAGTTTAAGTTATAAACTTAAATTTTTAGTTTTTCTATTAATTCAAACAAATATAGGGTAAACTTAAACAATAGTCTATTTAAAAACAAACGATGTTTCTAAAATAACAATAATGGCAAAAGAAATATCTGTAAAGCAACGTAAAACTTCTAAAAAATCAAACGAGGTCAGTAAACTTTCTGAAGCTGATTTGGCGGATACAATAAATTCCTCAATAATTGCGAAAAGGGAAGTGGTAAGTCACAGAACTTTTAGGAATCGTTTTAATTTTTTTTTTCTCATTTTATATAATATTTATAAAAGGAAATATATCAATATAACTGTTTTATATAATGAATAACACATAAAAATTTTTACAAATGTTTTTTTATCAACAAAACATCACAGGGCGATGGAGCAGCAGCTGAAAATGAGGTGGAATATGATGAGAATACTGATCACAAAGATGAATTAAAAAAGCCAATACGAAGCATTTATTTCAGGATTGAAATAGATATAGTTTTTCTTTTGCTTCTTTTATTAGCTCTGGGTACAAGGCTTTATAAATTAGAAGAACCCAATTACATTGTGTAAGTATAGTTTTCAATTACTTATTTTACACATTTAACTGAATTTACAGATAATGGACCAAGTACAGTAATAGTTTTTCATTTTATAATAATGAAAGTGTTTACTGATATTAATACAAATAATTTTACTTACAAATAAAATAACTTCGGCTACATAAATTTAAGCTCTGTTGTATTCTGTTAGCATGTTTTATTTGTTTTAGATTTGATGAATTACATTATGGAAGATATGTGACTTTATACACAAAAGGAATATTCTTTTTCGATGCGCACCCACCCCTAGGGAAGCAATTGTTATACTTGGCAGGACAATGGGCTGGTTATAATGGAAATTTTACTTTTGATAGAATAGGTTCCCCTTATAGTGATATTGTACCTATAAGGGCCCTGCGTTTGATTCCCGCTGTCTGCGGGAGTTTACTGGTACCTGTTACATACCAGTTGATGTTAGAAATATGTACATATCAATTTACTGCCATATTAGCCGCAGCTCTTGTTTTATTTGGTAAGTGTAAATAAAATCTTATTTCACCGCAGTTAGCTTAAAATTATAAATATAACATACAATATATTGAATTATAAAATATTACAGAGAATTGCTTTTTGGCACAATCAAGGTTTATGCTGTTGGAAAGCATTCAGATTCTGTTTGGATTGTTGGGATTGTTGTGTGTCATAAAGAGCTCTCGTAAAACGGGTGTAGCATCAGTTACTTGGCTATGTGTTGGAGCATTTTCTCTAGGCTGCTGTTTTTCGTAAGTACTATCACAATATGCAAGCTACAAAACTGTAAAAACATTTAAAATATTACTTTGTTTTCTTGTCAATATAAATTTAATTCAAAGTATTAAAATAATTGAGACCTTAAATTAACTACGTATGTATTTAAAAATCATAAACATTTAGATTTATTTTAACCATTACCATAAGTTAATATTAACACTCGAGTTTCTTGTTTTTAATTATATCACTATTCTTTTTGTTAACACTTTTCCAACTAATTATTGAACAACTGCACCTATAGCATATTGTCTGTTTCACCTTGGTATATACTCGTAATGAAATAAATGTATTACAAACTCCTCCAACAACATCTTATTTTGTGTTTCAGAGTCAAATATTCAGGATTGTACACATATTATCTTGCGATATTTTTAGTTGGTCGACAAATGTGGCAGCTTATTGGGAAAATCAAATCAATCCTAAAATTGTTTTTGTCGTGTTTGTGGAGGTTTTTAATACTCTTTTGTATTCCGCTCACTGTTTATATCAGCGTTTTCTATGCACATCTAAACATGTTACCAAAAGCTGGACCACATGATAGTGTAATGACGAGTGCCTTCCAGGCATCATTACAAGGAGGTCTCGCTAGCATTACAAGGGGCCAACCGTTACATGTGTCACACGGCTCACAGATCACATTAAGGTAATACAAGAAAATATCTCAATAGTTAGCAGTAGACAGGTTTATATCCCTTTAAATAATGTGCATTGACCCTACTCTATTTAGTGAAGATAAAGTATGTGATGTGACTTGTTAATAATTGCTGCAATATTTGTTAAGGCACTCTCATGGACGTACATGCTGGCTTCATTCTCACGCGCATGTATATCCTGTGCGCTACGCCGATGGTCGAGGCTCCTCCCACCAGCAGCAGGTCACGTGCTACAGTTTTAAGGACGTCAACAACTGGTGGATCGTTAAACGTCCGGAGCAATCTTCCCTGGCCGTCTCCCAGCCGCCAGACGTTATACGACATGGCGATGTCGTTCAACTCCTGCATGGCATCACAAGTAGGGCGCTAAACAGTCATGACGTTGCTGCGCCAGTGTCCCCACAGTCGCAAGTGTGTGTCGATCAAAAGTTAATAATACGACGTACATAATTTAGGAAGTTATTTTATTAAAGTTTGTGTTTCAGGAGGTTTCCTGCTACATCGATTACAATGTATCGATGCATTCTCAGAATTTATGGAGGGTTGATATAGTAAATCGGGAGAGTGAGGAGTCCACGTGGGATAGCATTCGTTCGCTGGTGCGTCTCGTGCATGTGGACTCCGGCTCCGCTCTGAGGTTCAGTGGCCGACAGCTACC
Source organism: Danaus melanippus (assembly GCA_010014825.2). NCBI lineage: Eukaryota > Metazoa > Arthropoda > Insecta > Lepidoptera > Nymphalidae > Danaus > Danaus melanippus. The sequence goes on from JAAAKD020000379.1 coordinate 3,183,919, forward strand.
TTCGTGGGGCTTTCACCAACACGAGGTAGTCGCTGACAAAGCCCTATCCCACCAGGACACCTTGTGGAATGTTGAGGAACATCGCTTTACTAAAGGTTGGAATGGCTATTCATTCAAGAAGTATTTGATGAATGTACCCTGTGATGTATGTAATACTATTTCGATCGTTTCAGCTGAAGACCGTCGTGAACGTGAGAAGGAACTGGTTACAGCGGAAATGATACCCACTACGACGCCGCGGCTCTCGTTCTGGGATAAATTCTTAGAGCTCCAGTATAAAATGATAACACACGCACCGGACGCGCCAGTCGGTCACATGTTCGCTAGTGAGCCGGCTGAGTGGCCGCTACTGGTGCGCTCTATCGCCTACTGGCTGTCTCCAGACTCTAATGTAAGTGCATATTCTCCACACTTCATCAAATTAACAATCATCTCTTTGATGATAAAAATCTTCAGCCACCAAGTCTCGCAAAATAATTCGCCTCCCTTTAAAGAATCTTCATGGATATGACACAATACTGTTAAAAGCTTAAATTCTCAATAAAAATAAATAATAGCCTAGTGTTTTCTTTGCTTGTTAGTCAGTATCTATTTACTGTCGTCTTTAATTTATACAAATAAAATACAGTGGTCTGTTCTTAACAATATAACAGTCGTTTTTGTTAATTCCATATTCATATATATATACGATACATTAACAAATATATATTTTTAATTTGTGTGTAAATATATATCTTTCTTTTTGGTACGTCTATTATTAAAAGCGGCTAGATCTATATTAACGGAACTTTCATTGGTAGGTAGCAGTTCTAATGAATAGTTACTTAACAGTAATTTTTTCATGAAGTTTTAGTTATTTTTATTATTATAACCAAGATTTTTTTTTCTTAATAACACAGCCAGTTCTTGTCCAAAATTATAAAACTAATTATCATAACATATTTGTTTAATTATTTTTACAGTCAAACGCGAATTTCTTAGATATTTTGATTATCATCAATTCTTTTTATTTCGTATTTATTCTGTATAGCCGATTTATTTTGTGCAGACCAAAATTGACGATCACATCTATTAAAAGTGTTTATTCATATTAATAAACCGTCGACTTTAATCTTGTATAATTTTCAGTTTTCATACCTTTCAACAGTTCAGAAATAAAATATTTTAGAATTTGTAACGATTAGTAAATATATATATAAAAAATATATTTTTTTTCAGGCGCAAGTGCATTTGATCGGAAATCTAGTGACCTGGTATGCTGGTACGATCTCCGTACTGTTTTACAGTGTTCTGCTCGCTGTTTACGCGATCCGTCAACATCGCGCGTTCCACGACCTGTCACCCAGGGCATCCCACAAATTCTATGAATCTGGATACATATTATTTTTAGGATACTGGCTACACTATCTACCATACTTCTTTATGGATAGAACGTTGTTCCTCCACCACTACTTACCTGCTTACATTTTTAAAATCCTTCTCTTAGCTTGTGTTATAGACCATGTATACTATGTCTTAGGTGCTCGTGAATATACTAAGTCTTTTTCTCACATATTTATATTATGTGTTATTATTTGGCTCTCTTACGTTATGATCGCATTTAAAAAATTCACTGTTTTAAGCTATGGCAACACTGATCTGACTGAAAATGATCTTTTGAATCTTAGATGGAAAGACACTTGGGATTTTATAATACATAAAAAGACTTGAGCATGTTGTATCCTGCCATATTTTATAAGTTGCTTTAAAAATGTACTTAATATACTGATACTTTATTTTAAATAATTATAATATGATCTGTTGTAATACTTGACTTAATAAATTATGTTTTTTAGGATAAATCTCATATAATATATATTTTTATAACTATCATATCTAGGTATAAGATAATAAAAACAAAGGATATTTGTTACAATTTAATGTGAAATAAAGACTTTATTTAAATCTATGTTTCCATTGGCTGTACCGGTCGGACCGCTACAGACTCTACTTCAAGTGGAATAACTCTTTGCCTCAAGACTGCTGTAGTACCAAGAGGATATCTATAAGAACCTTGTTTTTTACCCTGAAAATTATAAAAAAATATATATAAACTAACAGACTTTAATAAATTTCTGGAAAAAAATAAAATTATTTTAAGATGAAATCATCTTTCAAACATATTGAATATTTTAAGTACATATTAAGTACAAGAGGTTTAATAAAAAGACTTATTGCACTCCACTGAAAAGTAATTGTAACTAAATTTAATATAAAAACACAATAAAGCTATAGAAATTTCAATATTACCTTGACATTGGCTTCCTCATAAGTTCTTAGATATTGTGCAGGTCCTGAAGTACGGATGACACACAAGTCCACATTAGAACCAGAACCAAGATCATTAAAGATACCAGCAGCAATGGCATCCCTCACTAACTTTTTGCCTTCTTCCTCAGACATATTTGGCTTCCACCGAGATTCAAACACTGCCATAGCAGCCAATGATCCCGAACCTAAGCAGTACATCAATTATAATCAATATTGACATTTTCGTAATACCTGATTTATTTCATAGTTAAGAAATCAGGACACATACCCATAGTTGCATAAGGTAACTTATCAACAGATCCATGGGGATAAATACAGTAAATATGTGGTCCGGTGCGATCTACACCTCCCAAAACGAGAGCAGCGCCTATATGCCCCTGGTATCGGAATAACATGCGCTTTAACAAAGTAGCGGCAGTCTCAACGGGGACAGTGCGACCGGTGTGAAGACGCTGCAGTTCAAGTTGAGAAGCTACGGTTTGTGTCGTCATCTCTGTATCAGCAGCAGTGCCGGCACCACAGCAGTACATATTCCCAGCCAGATAATGGATCTTTTGACAATTCTTATCCGAAACAACAGTGTTCTCTGTCGCCCGTGTATCAGCACCCAAAATAACCCCGTCTGCGTAAATTATACCCACAATGGTCGTACCAGTCTTGGTAGCTTTCGGGGCAGGAAAGCCTTTTTGAGATAAAAATGCATTGCTGAAAGGGGACACATTTACAAAATATAAAATTTATCACACCACAAAGTAATTTTTATAAAAGAACGAATGTTAAAGGATCTTACCGTTGACAATTTTCAAAAGAGAAACCTGGGTTAGGCACTTCAGGTACCAGAACCGACGCCATAGTTATGTGTTTTTTAATAAAAATATAAAGAAACGAGTACTAACAAAATAATATTGAATTCAATGAGTGAGTTTACAAATTTGTATATGACAGTCGCTGCCGACAGAATCTTCAATCCAAGTTACAACTTACAAGTCCGTCTGTTACTTTTCCCACAGATTAAACAATTCGTAAATTGCCAGACTTAAAACAGAACCTTAAAATGTAGTTCATCAAACATACCAAGGGATATTAAGATATTTTAGAGAATTGAAAATTGATATATATATGTTTATATATTAATTAACATTAATTTACAAAAGATAACTTTTTCCCTAATAGACCAAGAAAAGAAAATAATTTAATTTTTTTTTTGTTCTTAGGTCAAATGTTCATAATAGTTCCTTTATCAGGTTTTCTTTCATAATATATTTTTATACACATGGGATTGGATTCGTACTCTGTGAAGTATTTCGCGAAAGATATGGGCATTGCTATCCATTGTTTAAAATCTGTAAACATTAATAAGTTTTTACAGCTTTAATAATCCATTTAAAATAACATTGGAAACGGCATGAAGCCGGAACTCAATAAATACGAGGCCTATTTTGATTGGGTGTTAACTAGTTAATTTAGATTCACTGAAAAATATATCTTACACCGTAGTAATTAAGTCTCTGTAGTCTTACAATATACTTCGACATAAGCTGTTTCAAATCTGCAGTAGTTGTACAACCAATAAGAGCAAGACGAATTGTCTTGTCAAAATTTATGTCATTGTGGAGAATCTGTAGCCGAATTGATATGGTACAGTGTAAGCAGCCTTGTGTTCAAAAGAATTGAGCTGGAGTTAGTTGTGTTTATTAAAAATGTTAGTAAATTCTGCTTATATATGCATTCTATATGTTTTATCAAGTATACTTATGACCCTGGCTGGTCGAGATTTTTATCAAATACTCGGTGTGTCCCGATCGGCAAATACCAATGAAATTAAAAAAGCTTACAGAAAGTTAGCTAAAGCATTGCATCCGGATAAAAATCAAGATGATCCAGATGCTTCCCAAAAGTTTCAAGACCTTGGCGCGGCGTACGAAGCTTTATCGGACCCAGAAAAGAGGGAATTATATGATAGGTGTGGAGAAGATTGTTTAAAAAAAGATGGAATGATGAATAACAACGATCCCTTCGCAAGTTTCTTCGGTGATTTCGGTTTTCATTTCGGTGGGGAATCCCAGCAGCATGAAACACCGAGAGGGGCAGATGTCCTCATGGAGTTAATGGTGTCTCTTGAAGAGCTGTATAATGGAAACTTTATAGAAGTAAGTTATAATTACTGTCCATTATTTTTACTTGTATGCTTAAAATAATAGACCATATTTATTATTGTTATATGAATGGGTTGTTGATGAATGATATATTCTATACTTTAATATTTTATAGATAACACGTAATAAGCCAGTGATCAAACCTGCTTCGGGTACACGCAAATGCAATTGTCGCCAGGAGATGGTTACTAGAAATCTTGGCCCTGGCAGGTTCCAGATGATGCAACAAACCGTTTGTGATGAGTGTCCTAATGTTAAACTAGTGAATGAAGAGAGACTTCTGGAAATAGAGGTTTGTATACATTTTGATATGTTTTACAGATAAGGGCGAGTCCTAAAGTATCTTGCTCAAAATTTTTTATTTATATAAAATTATGGCATCCATTCTATTTATGTGTCTGTATAAAATTAAAACTAAAACTATACAAAAAAAATTGTCATCTGTGGATTGATAAGTTATTGATAAGCCTCTGGAATGGTTTTAATTGGACCTTATCTGTGTTGTAAAACTAACTATTTGTAATAAAGAAAATCTTCAGCTGAAAGTAACAGAGGTGTATTTTATATATACTTATATATTTATATATAATATAATTTTTAAGGTTGAAGTTGGTGCACCGGATAATCACAAAACAAGATTGAGAGGTGAAGGTGAACCTCACATGGACGGAGAGCCGGGTGATTTAGTTATTGTGTTTAGAACTGAGAAACATCCACAATTCACCCGTCGTGGTGATGATCTTTATACAAATGTTACCATTTCATTACAGGTCAGTATTTAAACAGATGTTGATTTCAATATAAAACTCACTAAAACAAATTGAATCCTATGTTACACACATATTAAGTGATTTTTCTATGTTATCACCTATTACAAGCATTACATTTCTGAATGGAACTCATTATATTAAATAAATTTTTATCTTAATTATGTTGTAACCATATTCAAAGATATGTTATAGTGTGCATCAGTCTTTATAACATCTGATTTAATATTTCCAGGATGCTCTAACCGGCTTTACATTGGAGCTTCAACATTTAGATGGTCATAAAGTGAATGTGGCGCGCGACAAGGTCACATGGTCCGGAGCACGCATCCGCAAGAAGGGGGAGGGCATGCCGAACTTTGAGAATAATAATCTGCATGGAAATATGTATATCACTTTTGATATTGAATTCCCTAAGAAAGACTTTAGCGATGATGACAAAGAAGGTAATCCATTCATATTGATGTTTTTTATTGCCTGGTTGTATAAAGAAATATAACATACACAAAAAATAACATTCTCAACTAGTATTGCGTATGGGTGGTAGCATCCTTAAAATAATACTTCTTTAATTACAAGTTAGAAAAGGTAGATAGGAAATAAACTAAAATTACCTAAAAGATGACATCTTCTTCCTGAAATGACAGTTAAAATTACGGAATGCCAAATCAAAACATGGCACAATTAGCTTATGAGAAAAGGAACATGAATCCAATATAATAGGTTGGATATTTGAATCTGAGCAAATTGATGAAATTTATATTTAATTTATAGATATTTGTTGATTTTTATATATGTAGTTTGGAAAAGTTTTATATCATTACTTAAATTAATTTACATATTAAAAACATTAACTACTCAATTTTAGAGTGTCATATAAAATTTTTATTATTTTAATATTATGCTCTTTTGTTTCAGCCCTCAAGAAAATTTTACAACAATCACCAAATAATAAAGTATACAATGGACTTTAGTTTTGTAACTGCCAATTAAATTATTTAAGTAGTGAATTGTGTATGAGGTGAGAGTAAAGTTTTATGTGAATGTGTGCTGTGTTACCGTGGTGATTCAAACGTTTTCATGGAATAAAACAATTTTTATTTGAACCATTCTCTTTTTATTATATTATTATATAACATTTTGTTTAATTGACACATTAAAAGAATAATTCAGATCTATTGGAATTTTAAAATATATGAGCTTCAAATACTTGAGAACTTATTAAACTGTTGTATGTAGAATATGTGGAATAATACAATAAAGTGTAAATACAAGATAAGGAAAGCTTTGGCACACAAGTAAATAGTTGATTTTTTAAATAGAAATATTCTTTAAACCTATATATTAGAAATATAAAATACATTTTATAGCTTATAATTTCTAGATACAATGAGATATATTTTTAGCTGAAAAAACTGAATTATTAAAGAACAAAAAATAGTATAGAAGTGACCTAGTATGTCTGTCAGGTTTTTTAACCTATTTAAATGGTAAGTCGTTACTTTTAAAGGACGATATATGTTGATAGGTTATAACATGTTTAAGAGAAATAACTTTTGAAAGGACTTCTATGAAACTAGACAGGCGTCGTGAGGGTATGGCGGGTTAGTGGCGTGTGGAGCCGCAGCTTGTAGTACACTGTTGACGACAGCTCGCGCCAGGTATCCAAGCGAAACTCCTGGCGCTGCCGCGCACAATGAGGCGCCCTCTTTGACGCTCTCCGCGCAATCCTAAAGTGACAACAATACATTATTAGTTCCTCCTGTGACCACTATGTGGCGTTCATATCACTCATTGTTAATGTTCTAGATTAAATAAATAATAATACCTTTATTTTTGCAGCAATTTAAGGCAGAATAATTTTAAAACATTTTGACTCATTCTATGTAAGACGAGCCTATTTAGGAAATAGATTAATGACCTTGGCATAAGTAAGCTGTGCGTCATCTAGGAGTCGGTCGAGGTGTAGCGGCTGCGTGAGGTACAACTCGGGGTTTCTTCGTAGGATAGTTGCGAGTGCAACTAGCAGTTCCACGCATAGCTGGCGTTGTTCAGGTCTTGATACACGTACCAGTGCCGCTTCCACCAACAGAGCGAAAGACAGCTCCGACCGGGACATATTGACTAGCGTAGGCTGAGCCGGGATACAGTGACCCTGAGTTATTATACAAAATTGCAATAAATATGTGTTAAAATCAACAATTTCAGGTATAACGTAGCACTGGAGATTTTTTTTAAGATCTCTATTCGTTGTACAATGAAGCTGGAATATGTTAGATTTCATGTTCTTTGCACGTTAACAAATAAGTTAAACAAAAGACATTATGCTGACGTCTTTTGCATTAACATAACTATAAAGGTTTTTAAAGAAAAAAATAATAGGAAAAGAAGAGGTGATAGTTATTTAATACATATTATATGTTTTCCGCTACGCTATTTCGTCTGAAACTTTCTATTCTTTATTTATTTATATCACTTAATCACATACCGGACACTGATAAAATAATGAAAACCAGTGTGGTTTATATCATACGACTAAAGTAAATCTTCTTTCGCTCTATCTATATGCGTAACGCCAGCAAACTCGCAAACGAATTATTGACTGACATCTATATATTTCATGCACTGGCTATGAAAGGAATCGAGAAAGAAAATGTGCATTCGTACTGTTTTCTCCCTTGCCCCTACAGTAATATACGAACCGTAACACTCTCTCTCTATGTTTAATAACTTAAATCTCCCTCTAACTTTCGTTCGCATCGCCCAACGACACTTTTCGTAACGGTTTAAGCGTGCGTAAAGAAGTTTTACTTTAAATATATGTTTTCTTTATAAATTCTGTTTATTAAATTTGATTAAATTAAATCTATTCGATTGGCGCGTGCAAACTGTCATAATGACACATGTTGCAGACAGAAAAGAAAATATAGACCCAATGTACTATGGTCATATCAAATATCAATTTATTTTTAAAAGTTTATATATATATAGAACATTCTTTACCTCAACTACGATTCCATTTGGAGTGCGCAGTAATATGTCCCAAACATGCATATAAAAGTGTTTGGGAACGCGACAGAGACAGCCCTCTAACCTTCTCCTCTGTAGAGGTGTCAATCTGTAATATATATAGTAACCATATTAAATAATAACTGTGAATAAAAATATCCCATGTTTTATAAGTCGGTTCATTGTTCAAATTGATTGGTTTATATATATGTATAATTTTTTGTTTTGAATTGACTAATGCTGTTAGCCCTAATGGCTTTGACAGCGACAGTAAGAGGGGTGGGTGGCCCTGATGGGTCCGATCCGATATAATTCGGACCCGACGAGGGATACGCCCGTCCGAAGGATGCCTCTAAGAGGCCAAACCTCGGCTTAGAACGTCGTTGGTGTGTAGGAATTAGTCGGAAAATGGCAGAACGCCAGAGCGACGTGTAGGAAGCGGGACCACGCCTTCGCCGGCGAAGGCGGTGTGGTTGTTAATGTCTTGGGTGTTGGGGTTGCTGTCTGTATTGTCTGTTGTTATCTTATCGTCAGGGTCTAAGAGGAATTCTTTGGGACGCCTCTTGCCTATCGGGTATATGTATGTATATATTTTCGTTATTCCAATAGAATGTTTTATTTTTAATATTTTATCTTTTAGTGTATTGACTTTAAATCTTTTAAGTTATTATTGTAATGTTAGTGTATGTACCCTTTCTCATCAGCCCAGTCCGATACTGTGAGTACTTTTTGTAGTAATGTCCTCAATTTGTATGGTGAGAGACTGTCCAAGGTGGCATCGGGCCTCTTCTCCTCTGGGAACAGCTCCAGGTATATTCGGATCGCCTCCAAAACCCAGCCAACTCTAATTTTTAGAATTCCACGGAACATGTCCGGATTGGTTCCGATTAGACGACCACAGTATAACACTATTTCCTGTAAATTAATAACGTTAAACAGATCAACTACTTTGAATACTAGAAAATTATGAAGTAAATATTTTAATAAATCAATATTGTTACTTCTATTTGTAATACATCTGTAAATAGATGAAAATAAACTTGTCATTTATATACAAATTCAGAAACATGCAATTACAGTTTAAGAGGCTGTAGAAGGATCCAAGGATATTTTACGAAAAATATTATAAACAGGAAGGTTTTTGCCTAATGACGTCAGAGATTTTCGAGAGTATTTTTAAATAAAACTAATATTTTCGGATTACTTCGCGTGGTTTTTTTATTTTGTGATCATGCTTTAACTGCAAAGTAACCAAAACCTAGGCAGTATGGCCTTTAAAGTAATAATAAACGCCTAGTAATCGAATATATTAGTTTTATTTAAAGGATTTGCTTTTTTATAACTAAATAGGTTTTATAGTTCAAACCTTTTTGAATTCATTTTTTTTTTCATTAAAAGTTGGAACTCCTTAAATGAACATATAAAAGCAGTCGTACATACCTGTTGTAGTACAGCACCGATGATGTCATAAGGCTGTATGGTGGAGTACATGACAGACTGTATCTCCCCGGGGGTCATCGGCTTATCAAACACCGTCTCCTTCCGTCCGATCACACCTACAGTCAACTGAACACACATACATTACAATGAGCAGAACTGACACAATTTGGATGTTAACTAAATCTTTTTGGGAGTATATTTTTCTTGTTGAATTAGTGGAAAATTTACATAAAACTTAAATCAAAAATACATTCAATCAAAAAGACATAGGATTTCCTTTATTTAGACTCCACTAATTGAGATCTCAAAGGGATTATTCGAGTGGTTTCATGTATTAAACACCTGTTTCCCGCTGACTAGCACAGTGGTGATGAAGGGGCTGATGGAGTCCACGGTGTGATTCAGCAACGACGAGCAGTATCGCACCGCTCGCCAGTGACGGAGAATTCCAGCGCTGCCGTACAGAGACTTAAGCGCTTCAAGCGCACGAGTGCCGTTCACCTACAAGGAATCATTGATATTTGATTTATTACATCTTGATCATTACCTCTATCATATGTTCTAAGGTGGCCTAGTGGACATAAGTCAGTGGTGGCCAGGTTTTTAAAAGGCCCGCCTCTCATGCATGAGGGCGCGGGTTCGATCCTGGCAAGTACCAATGTGCTTTTGCGGAGTCATATGTACTCTCTAAGAGTATTTAGACGTCACTGATGAATGCAATCAGAAAGAGGGTTGATGTCAGACAGGCTGCCGGTCGTAAAAACAATTAGCCAAAACTATTCACAACATGTAAGGCAGACCCTGGCTAAAGCTGGGAAATTGTCAGATAGAAGAAGATGTTCTAAGGATACAAAATTTCCAAAGATCCAAATTCTACTATTACGTGTATTATTTAAGTAAAATGATAAGCATCGAGTATATTGATGAAGAGTAAGCCGTCTAGAAACCCTTTACGTATGAAACCGTATAGAGCCTAGTGTAATATAATTTCTAACCTCATACATCGGTCCCTCTCTCTCTATCAGTATGCCCCACAGTTGGGCTTGGGCGTATATACTGTCGGTGGTCCTCAAAGCTTCCACGACGTCTCCGGTGGACCTGTTCCTGTAGCTGTTGACGTCCATGTCTCTCTCGTGGTAGGTCAGCGTCCTCGGTACATCCGTCAGCGACTGGTAGCCGATGTAATCATGCTGAAGCTGCTTGAACTGTGTGAACATCTCCGACGGAAACTCACCCTGGCTCATGAAATCCAAGTGCTCTGTAATATTGTTCCTCTTCTACATTAAAAGGGCTAATTTAATTCTGATATAAGCGGTTATATTAGTTCCTTTCTTCATTTTTTTTTCATTATACAATAGATTTACCTATGCACGAGCTGGAGATCAAATTCTGTAATCTTCCGAGCCTTACTTTAACTCCGTCGCAATGTCCTTTCTTGAGCATAGCGAACAGGTCCAGCATCTGTTTAAAGTGTGGGTCCCGCATGTGTTCCTCACGGACTAACAGACAAACCGTCGGGCGACCGGACAGACGCCAATACCTGGAATGGCGGGGGGGACTTAATTAGATTTGGCAAAATAAATATTTGGATGCTTTTATTTGACCGTACATCGACATATAACAAAGCAAAGGAATGATTGAATATAACTAGGATCATCATTGGTATCGACTATCATTGAAATAGTTAATAGGTGGACTGAACGCTTAACAGAACTCTTACAATGTGTAAAAAAAAGAAGAAAGGGAGGAAAAATGAAAGAAGGAGAGAATTCTTTCAACAAACATGTCGGTCAAACTGAATGCACGAGGTTTCCGACAGAAAGGTCTAGTGTTAAGGCACTAATGTGATTTTTATGATCTATTTCTAGAGCAAAAAATATTTTCGTACGGTAATATTGAAACACTTTCAATATTAATGTTACATACTTGCCAACAAACTGCAATTCTGTCTTAATATCGTCTATAAGAAGAGCCATGTCTCTGTACAGATAGAACTCGGATACCTCGAAGATCAGTGGGTAACACAAGACGGTCATGCCGCACACCCTGTATATCTAAGAATAATTAATATCGTTAGTCTTTATATTGTATTAACATTAATTAATTAAATCTTATACCTTGCTGGTACCCAAAGATCCGACCGGCCTGATCGGTCTTCCAGTGAGCTTCAATTTCCCACAAACTCCTAGTTCTCTATACACATGGACCAGTTGAGTTGAGCTACATATCTACAAGGAATGAAAATGTACTTGTTGATAACTGAATGTAATTAACTATTTTGGACAAGGAACAAGGTTTTGGAGATATCCTTTATAATCGGGGGTAGTGTAAAACCGCTAAACAAGCTTTTGATAATTACAAGTATCTCCATTAGAAGATGATTGATAGAGGAATGTTAAAACTTAATTATATTCTAAATTTAATGACCTTTAAGGTAATTCATTCACCGTGAGTCATTATTTATGAGTTTAATATATTACTCATTGTGATAAAGTTATGTTAAATGTAAATAAAGTTATGTTAAACGAGATTCACATCTCGTCTGCCCGTGATCACGGTTGCTGAAAAGTAGCCGAAACGTCGGGGATATGTAGTTTTTTAAACAAAAATAAAGTACGCGTAGTATATCCGAAAAATAATCGTTTCATTTCAATGAATAAAACTCGCGAAAATCTTAGATCTCATTATGTTAAATGTAATTGATTTACAAAATTATTAAGTTTAAACCTATCTCAGAGTTTTTGGTCTCGCACATAAAATATACTGTTCTGTTAGAACTTAGCAATATAGTAACTTAGACATATGAATCATATATAGGCTACATAGGTCTTCATTCTATGTAGTTATTTCATGAGCGTATGAATATAATAAAAGTTGCATAGACTATTGTTTCACGTGACCGAAGATTTGTTAATATATATATTATATTGGGTATTAATTATTAATCTGTGAACACTAAACCGCAGACAATACAGACCAAGTTGCAAACAATAACTAGTAAATATGTATGTTTAATATCACTTAGCAATTCATACCTGAACTGGCTCCACTTCATGAGGCGTCTGCGTCTGTATACCATAAGTCCCCATCATGGCCTGAAGACGCATAGACTCCGCTATCAACACAACTTGCACAACCAGGTCTGTTGCTATACCCTGAACAGAACACGGCACCATAAACAACAGGCTTGTTACAGACAGTATACTTGTTGGACCTATAAAGGAAGGAATTAATTAACTAATAATTTGTGATTCAACATTGGAAACATGCAAAACTGTAACGAATACAAGAAATCTTACGTTAATGAGATACCCGTAGGTACATGAGAACATATTTAGCAATAAAATGTATCGTTTAAGTGACAAATATCGAAAATTGTTTGTCAAACATGTTTCTTGACTGTTACACTGAAGAAACCTTACACATACTCACGAACGTCGGCTTGGCCTGAGTTAAGTTCATGAAAAATAAAACAATTGGAAATTTTTAACACGTTATAAGCCCAAAACATCGATAAGAATGGAAGCCGTTCTGTTAGTATAAATTATAAAAGATTTGAGATGAGATAGTTGAAAGATTTTTAATATATAAAAAGGTCAAAGAAAAAAAAGTCACGATATGATACCACTGACCTGAAAGGCTGAATATCGTCCAGCCCTCCTTGGTCGGTTGTAGGAAGGCAGGTATCTCCTAACTGGATCCAGTTCGTTGACGTGCAGCAATCCGCCCGTCAACAGCTGGGCCAGTACGAACAGCGACTGAGCCCATAGGAACAAACCGCCAGTGTCTATAGAGGAGTTCTAGTTATAATGGTTAAGGAAACTATAGCACGAAAAACTGTCAGGGCTATAGGAACACATTACCCGTGTCCACTTAGAAGTTCTTGTTATAATGGTTATAATAGACATAAGGCATTCAAGGATTTAGATTTAGTATATAGTGTTATTGGATAAAAATCAATAGAAAACCAGATTAAAATGCACATCCAAGATTCAAGCTATTTCCATTCTATTCGTGTTCGTCTTAAGTTTATAGCTATAGACTTTGCAAATATCAAACGTCCTGCTAAATCACTCATATTGAAGAGAGTTCAGATAGAATCGGGAAACTCACATATAATTTAATTTTTTTGTTCATGTAAATAGCTCAGCAGTTTCTATCCCTTTTAATTATTGTTATATTGGAAGTGATTACAAATTTTGCAAGATATGGACCTTTCCAAGGACATTTTATCGGTAAAAGACCTCAGTGGATATGGTCACAAATAAAAAGTATATAAAGACTACAAAATCTCACAAAATGGATGTGCTTTAGACGAAATTATTAGTATAATTTTAAAAATCCCAATAATTTATAAGAATATAATGTTTGAACAAAGCCATCTAGAGGAGAATATATGCAAAAATGTGATGAATAATGATAGACACGCGGGAAGAATTAGCATAGAAGAAGACAGAAAAAATATTAATCAGCCTAAAAGGAAAATTAGCACAATCAACTCTATTACAATTTTACCTTGATGTTCGCTGTCACCAGGTTGGTCTGGAAATATATTGGTTTTGAGGCTGATTCGTTACAGAAAATATTATCTATATGTTTATATAACCATATATAGTAATAATTATTTAAAACATTACTTACTGGCTGGGATCCTTCGCACGGAATATGGCTCACTTCTCTCACTATCAATGCCATCTCGTGGCACATAATAGTACCAGGGTATGACAGGATCTGGAAGTAAACAGAAAATAATTATAATAATCCCAAAGTTCATAAGAACGTATGAATATTCTTCGGTCGAAGTCGCGGGCATAAGTTAGCGAAAATAAATTGGTAAAAAGTAATTGTAATTCAATGTTTGTATTGCTTTATGCTTCATAGTTATTACCTCCATGTTCGTCCATGTATATCCTGGACTTCAACAGTTTCTGGTACTCCTCGACTTGGTCGGGTAAGGTACGGAACACTCCGTCGATGATCATCATGATATAGAACAGCGGCCACTCTGACTCCATCCCGTCAAACTCTTTGAGCTCTCCTTCATTGTAATATCTTCTGTTGGGATCTTCGAGGACACATTTGAACCCATCTCGACTGAACCTCTTGAAACCGTATTTGCCTTGGAGACGAGTCAGTATATTATTTTTTGTTAATTGCACCAGAAGCTCCTCGTGAGTTGCAAACGCGGGAAAGGATATTGTTGGTAAAAGAGCCGCATCGACTCCCTAAAACACGTAATGTAATACAGATACACTAAAAGTTATTTTAAACGTCTTAATTTAATAAAAGAAAGTTTCTATGTAAAAATGTATTCTATATAAAACAAAATCCAAACCTAAATTACTTAAGATAATTATTATACATATCATTCATACAGCATTGAGAAAGTTTTATATAACAAAGACTAAAAAATTGATTACCTTAGAACTGGATTCTCTGGGTAGCATGGTTTCAAAGATACTTCTGTTCCTATTATGTGCGTCGATGTCAACGTACACGACGCTCCAAGAGGCTCCCTTGTCTCCAAACAGGTTACACCCATTTATTGCTTCCAATGCAGCTTTTGCCATACCTATAAAACATTTACCAGTATTTGAAATAAGGTTTTGGAGATGAGGTTTATGACTATACATATGTTCCCTAAAATATGCTTATGAGACCTCTTAGTACACTAGTACTAAGACTTCTTAATCTGCTAAACACTGAGTTATAAAAAAAAACAATGATACTTTAAGTTTTTTTGAAGACATTAAAATTTTAACTAAGGCCATTAATTTGTAGCATCAAATATATTCATTGCATATGTTATAGTCTGTGGTAAATATATAAACTCATTCCACCTATAGAGGAAGCATGTATTTCTGGTTTGCCATCATTGTACTTGGTGCCTCTCTCCCACATGCCATAGTCGGGAGTACGATAAGCGCGCTCAACATAGTACACCAGATTTTGTATGAATGCCACTTCATCCTGCAAAAAAAAAGAAAAGTCTATGTATATATTATAATAATAATTAAGATAACTAAACTAAACTAATACTTAATTCACCGAGACAAGACTGGGTAAATAAAAACATAATCAATAAAATTAATCGCAAAAATGTTCTCTGGAGCCAACACAAAAACAATCCCCAAGATAAAGACATAGAGAAAAAGTTCAAAAAGGAAAGAAATCTGGTTTCTGAAGAAATACAATCTATGAAAAATATATACTATCATAAAAAATTCTCAGAATGTAAACAAAAACCTAGGAAAATGTGGGACCTAATTGATAATCTAAGTAACAATAAAATTAAACAAGTCTCAAAACCTAATAAATTGGTAAAAGAAAACAACGAATTAAAAGAGGGAGAGGAAATTTGCCAATATTTTAACGATTTTTTCTCTACTGTGGGTTCAACGCTAGCGGAAGCAATTGATTCAAAGTATTATAATAACAAAATCTATACAAATGCGAAACCAAACGTTCTGAATGCTAATTTTGGTCTTAAGAAATTAAATCTAGCTACAAAAAAAGAAATAATTACAATAATTGATAATTTGGGTAGTAACACTAGTGCTGGTATTGATAAAATAAACGCTAAGGTAATAAAATCCATTAAATACTTAATAATCGATGAACTTACTCGGTGTGTAAATGCCTGTTTTGAAAATGGAATTTTTCCTGTTACTCTTAAAGTAGCTAAAGTGACACCTATATACAAATCGGGACTAAAAACACATCCCGGCAACTATCGTCCCATTTCCGTGCTCCCAGTAATATCAAAAGTTTTTGAAAAAATTATCTACAATCGGTTAGACACGTATTTAAGCTCTATCGACTATCTGTATCCTAAACAATATGGATTTAGAGCGAGATCAAACACATTATCCGCCACAGTTGATTTAGTAACCAAATTAAAAAATAGTATAGATGAAAAGAAAATTGCTGTTGGCGTTTTCATAGATCTAAGAAAAGCTTTTGATACGGTTAGCCATCCTATACTCTTAAATAAATTAAAAGACATAGGCATTACTGATAAGGCTCTTAGTATTTTTAAATCATACCTATCTGATCGTATTCAAATTGTTAAAATTGGAGAATACCAAAGTAGCAAAAACCTTATAACTTACGGAGTTCCTCAAGGCTCAATATTGGGATCCATATTATTTCTTATTTACATAAACAATATAAGTAAACTTAAACTTAAAGGAGAACTGTCACTTAACGCTGATGATACCACCTTATTCTATTATGGCAATAAAATAGAAAATATAATTCAAGATGCTCAAGACGACCTAAACTTACTCAATATTTGGTTTCAGTGCAACTTGTTAACCCTTAACGTAAACAAAACACATTATGTAATATTTGCAGCAAAAAATAAGAAAATAAACAATTTTGAACCTCTAACAATTAATAACATAATTATAAGCAGATCAAATAGCGAAAAATATCTAGGTTTAACTTTAGATAACAAGCTTACGTGGAAACCACACATTAAAAATATAAAAACAAAATTAGTGTCTTTAACTGGTGCTCTTCGCAATATAGTGCGTTGCCTTCCCCGCAGAGTCCGTTACATAATCTATAACTCCCTAGTCAAGCCACACTTGGATTACCTAATCCAAGTTTGGGGTTC
>JAAAKD020000379.1:3201321-3213228 GCA_010014825.2 Danaus melanippus
TAATATAGTATTACGTCCCCCAAGAACAAACTATGGTAAAAGAAATATAACATTCGAAAGTGCTCAAATATATAATAACCTTCCTAAAAGTATAAAAGAAATAAAAAATACACGTATCTTTAAAAAAATACTAAAAGATCATCTATTAACTAACACTACCTAATAAAAGAAAACGTATTCTATAAACGAACAAATAAATATATATAATAAAAATAAATAAAACCATGCAAAAACATAAAATATACAAATATGTACATTCATAACAGCGCGGAAATAATGAATAAATAAAGTAACTATCTAGGAAAAATAAAGCAAGAATAAAAATGTTGAAAAATTTTTGTTTTAGTAATGTCGCATCTAGTTGTAATTTGTCTGTGAACATTTAGTCGTGATGAATGTTGATATACAAAACTACCCACTTATTGATTTATTTTTTGTTGTATTGTAGAATATGTTTTTATTTTGTATAATAAGATTTAAGAAAATAGTTTCGTACGCTCAAAAATATAAAAATTTATGTAAATAGTTTTGTAAATTAGTTTTAAGTTTCATTTAAGTGAATATGAAACAATATTCTTTATGAAACAATAAATATCTTAAACCATATATATTAATATTATAATCGAAGAGTTTTTTCTGAGCTTCTGCAGAATTTAAGAATTCTTTTTGTTAAGATCTATTATTGAGGAAAGCTATATAAATTCAAGCTAAATAATTTAAAATTAAAATGCAAGCAAAACAGTGGACAATCAATATGTAATAGTGACATGACCAATTGAGAAAATATATGCAATGTGTCCTTTATTCTTATTTTGTTATGTATAAATTATTTAGTAATTTTGACCTTAAGACTAAAAACCATTTATCTAGACAAATTTCTTTAAAATAATCCTTTATAACTGAAAGAGAAAGGAATAATGATGACAAATTTATAACCCTATATCAAATTATAGTACAGTACACAAAATATAATAAACCTACTCAAGAATTTACAAACCTGTGTATAAATTATTTGCAAGCCAGAAGTGATCATCTGAACGAGAAATAACAAGTATAGTGATATGACATCTATTTGTAGGTGATGATACTGCTCATCACTAAGCACTGGTTCCCCAGTCATGAGATGGAATTTCACATGTAAAGCATGGGCTGCACTTTGTCGGGTTTTGAAAGATTCCACTCTGGCCGCTTGCTTGATCCAACATTCTAGAATGCCTCTCATACACTTGACCGTACTTTGACCCAGTTCATGAGATTTACCTCTATCATCATCTATTCGACTGTAAATAAAGAAAAAAAATCATATATAAATAATTATTATTCAGTATTAAAGACATACATGATAAGTTAAATACATTCTTAATATTTTTTTCATTACATTATAATAAATAGTATAGTCACATCACTTTACGGTCTGAAATATCAAACTTACTTTCCACCTGAATCTGAAACTTTTATCATATTAAATGTATGTCCTAATATTTCTTAAAAAAAATTTCAGGAAAGTCGTGAGGAAAGTTGCTGCAGGTTTATATGAAAAATATCAATGTATTATTAAGTATAAATATGTAGCTCAAGTTATATATACCGATAGGCTTGATATAAACCCCAAACTGCAGCAGCACAGTAAACACTGTCTCTTACACTACCAATATGTAGGTCAGATGACAAGACTGGAAACAGCCCAGTTGTGGGACTTTGGAACCTCAATAATTGTCTTTTGACTGAAATAAAATAGATTTTGTTAAATAAAGATAGATATTATGCAAAATAATGAAAAAGTCTAGATTTTACCAATGGCATAATATATATCTAATTGGCGCACAGTATCCTCATAATTTGATATTTTTAAAAATTGTTGTGTATTTATGTCATCAATACTCCCGTGCCGAATCATTGCATCTGGGATAGTCTGTAAAGAATATACATTAATTGAAATTAACTCTTAAACTAAGCTTACAGTCTCTCACTTTGTATTTATATGTAGAAGTATTATTTTTATCTGTCTAATGTCGACGAAGTTAGATAGTAGTAATAAAATAAACACACATTTGAAGTTATGAAGGGGCTGTATATTATTTGTTTTGTGATGTTTTAAATAGTATTTTATTTGCCAACCTTAATATTTCACACGAAATTTCCTTTTAAATAATAATAATCACTTTCATCTACGTATAAACAATGTCAGTTCTCGTAGTACAATTAAAGAATAAAAAAATCCTTCATACATATTTCATTAAATGTACATTAAAATAATATACATAATTGTAATCGTTAGTCCTATTATCAGTCAATTAAGCAAAAGTTGTCATTTTTTTTCTCTTTCAAGGTCATATTAAGGACAAAACATCCGAAACAACTAACAAGTGACATTTACATATTATCAGTAAACAAATAGGGTTGCATTTGAAAATCGATTTCATATTTTTAAAGATTGTCTTAGAACTGACACTTGTATGAAAGCATTTGGAAATAGGCTAAAACTCTTCATAAATATTACAAAAACCTTTACATACAAGATAAATTAGCTTAGTGATATACAGAAACTATTTAGTATCCATATTCTAAAATATGTTCTATGGAATGAGGTTTGGAAATTTCAGTTTGTCAGCTGTCGTCTGTCAAAAAGATGTAATTGATTATTTTACCAAAATATTATTGTTGTATGAACGATTTATGTTTTTCATAAATGTGCAATTAGTAGAGATACAAAATATCAGCTCAACCATTATACGAAAATCTTTTGGTTTTAACCAAGGCATTATTAATAAAGGTGTGTAATCAATTATGCTAATGCTTATTTTGTTATAAGATTCGCAGTCCTAAAAGTTTCATCAAATATCTGAGTTTATATGTATAACTTATAATTGGCAGAAGAATGAGTCATGACGTTCATCATGAGGAGAACGAAAATGCAAGCAGCAGTAATTCTCAGGTTTAACACATAAATAGACCGATGTTTGTCTTGCTTTTTGTATGTTACTAACATAAATAAATTAACAATGCACTAATTTTTTTTAATATTTTATGCATGTATGAAATGCTACTACAAAATAAAACATTCTCTTTAATTAATTTGTATTTGTTTAAAACATAATGGATAAATTTTTATGAATAACAATAATATTATTAATGTATTGACATTTGTAAATATTGACTATTTAAGCTCATTTCAGATCTTTGGAAATGCCTTTTTCTCTTAGAAAAGATGATCTGTTTATAATTTGTGAAAATGGATATTTGTGTTATTTAATAATTGTTGCTGTGATATAATGGTCATATTATAAATGGTCTGATTGTTAATGTAGTTGAAATAATATGTGACAATTGAATTAAACTATTTGAAGGTATCTATTCTTATAAAATTGAAACGAAATATAAACATTCATCTTTTAATTATTGAGGTGTCATATTAATTTAATAATTGAGGTCTGGGATTTCATTGAATATTATAATTGTCCTTTTTATTTTATTTAAGAAAATATAACTGGATACTCATATTTGAGTATTATTGTATAATCTACGAATTTTATACAGCTTGAATTATTCAACCTCATTGGAGGAAGTTGGCCACCAGCTCCAAGAGAACCCGAGCGTTTAGAGTATGGATCAGTGCCTCGCGGTGTGAGAAGAACTATGCAGCACTCAGGCCACAATGAAAGGATCAAATCTGTAAACCTGATTAATCACCTGGCACCAGAAAAAAGAAAAATAAGACAAAATACATCCAACAGATCTGGGATCAGTGAGGAGTCTGTTCAGAGTAACAAAATGGTGAATGAAACTAAAAAGGTTGAGACCGGAGTCTTAATTGGTGAGTAATATAACTTTGTTAGAGTGAAAAAAATATTATTTATAACATAGTCACAGTATTTAATTACTGGAAAAGTATTTAATTTGGTATAATATGAAAATTTGATGTGAAAAAGTATAATATAAATACTGGCCATATTAATATTCTACATTGTTTTCAAATACAACACCAAAAAAAAAAAGTTTAATTTATTATTGATATCTTATATGTAATCAATCTGTTTACAAATGTATGATGTTAAAGTTATTTCTTTTAAAGCATTAATGTCACCTTGACTGTAAACAGTCATATGTATGTATGTGCAGCATACCATTGGTCCCAAATGTGTGTTTTCTCTTTCGTACATAATTTCGTAAATATCACAGTTTCTGTATCACAAACAAACAATATCACGTTTAAATAAGCAAAGTAATTAGTCACTATTTTTCACCCGCTGATCGTTTCGTTAGTGCGTTCTACTTCAGCTTTCCTATTTTCTATATTTAGTTCCCTCGATGTAGGTGATCGTCCGACGTTTCATAGTTCAGTCATGTCACACGCGTACTATCTACAAGAGCTTTCTATAGACGAGATACCTTTATGTGTTTTACAATATGAGAACAGTATGTGGTGTGATGTATATTAGATATTATTGTAGGTTCTTGCTGTTAATGGATTATTGTTGATAGATGTCTGCGGTGGCGATGTCAATGAAGAGTTTTATGACTCTCCGTCGTTGGGATCCCCGCGGGCTGTTAATTTGGAGCCTTCAAATCAGTCCGCGCCTGTTCTAGATGACATCGGAGTGGGTTCTCTGGTCGAAGTGGCAACTGACGTTGATCAAAACTACTACGGAGTTGTGAGATGGATTGGACTCATTGATGGTATGATCAATGATGGCTTATTTAAAATCTTATCTAGTTCCAAAGAACTGGTTTCCGGGAAAAGGGGTTTCTCATCCACTAATTTTCCTGTCTTTCTAACTCCTACATTGATTTAAAAAACAAACAGAGATTAGAATGATCCAAAACAATGTGTACAGTAAAATATTGGATTAAGATTGTTTATCATTGCTTACTTAAATAAAATAAATAATTTAGTTTGATTACTGTTATTTGATTGCTGTTTCTATCAAACCTTTAAATCTCTATTTTTCTCTCCTTCCTCTCTCTTTATTGAATCTCGTACATAATCGTTTTACTTCTAATATTTCTTTCAGTCATGTTATTACATATTTACCGGTAGACATAGCGACAGCTGGCGTGGAGTTGGAGCAGAGCGTGTGTGGTCTCGGTGACGGCGTGCACCGCGGGTCTCGTGTGTTCACGTGCGCGTCTGGACGGGCGCTGTTCGTGCCGCTTCCACTGTGCAGGAGAGACGCGCGGTTCACGGACACGCCGCCACCGGAGACCCACCACACTGAGATCGGAGAACAGGTGGGATATAGAGCTATTGCTGTACGCCCAACATCTGACTATAGATATCGATACATTTAGTGTCCGTTATTGTCCTTTAAGAAGTTTTGGTTTTAAATAAGGACAGACAAAGAAATTGAGATTAAGCCAAAAAATTATTATGAACAGATCTTCCAAATTTCCGTTCATGAATTTATTACTCACCGAATACATCCTAACTTCTATGAGAACTGGTAATAAAGCCATCTCATATATGAGTTGTACTTCATTGACCATGCATATGATATAACCTGTCTTTCTCAAGATATATGTAGGGCCTTTGTCTCATACCCACTCGTAAGTGCGCTGAATGTTCCCCTCCCAAACGTGAAGCGCTATTGCAATCATTACAGACGTTTTATTTTGAAGATAAGAAAGGCATGAGATCATTCTCCTTACGTTTCAGTTTTGTAAACTACCCTCAATAACTATGTTATTATTATAGTACCCATTTTTGAGTTAGGTAACCTGCTGGTTTGACCAAACTAGTTACGAATTTAAATGAAACTAATGTTTTTGAGTTACTACGCTTTACTCATTGTTTTCCTCACTTCTCATATCTAATCTGCCCGTGATCACGGTTGATGCAGAGTAACCGAAACGTCGGGAGTATGTAGTTTTAAAATCAATAAAATAGTTCGTAGTAATCCGAATATATTAGTTTTATTAAAATGTATAGTCTTAGATCTCATTCATTAGGAATTGTTCAAAACATGTGAAACGTTACTGTTATTTTTCTTATCCTTTTATCCAAACATTTATTCGAGTACACTATATAATAATCCAAAGTCTTTTACAGTTTAATGTTGAGTATGTAAAATTTTTTATGAATGAAATTAAATTATCTAGCCGGAGTGTCCCGTGGTGACCGGCGTGGTGCCCCCGTTGACTTCGCTGGGGGACCTGGCGGGGAAGAACCGCGGTATCCAGGGACATCATAACTCATGTTACTTGGACGCCACATTATTCGCGATGTTCACTTTTACCAGCGTCTTTGATACCTTGCTCTATAGACCCCCTGAACCCGAGGTGACGAAAAAATATGTTGCACTAATTTAAGACTCAGATTATTTGCTGCTTAGTGCTTACTTGTGATAGCCTAAACGGGATTAAATATTTATAAAATCTGCAGTGCATTTCGTGTAATCAAAATGTTAGCGAATATGTATGTCAAGTTATATGATGTCAGGATTCCCCTCATTACTCGGAGGTGCAGCGTGTTCTCCGCGAGGAGGTGGTCAACCCTCTCCGTCGTCACGGGTACGTGAGGGCGGACCGCGTCATGAAGCTGCGCACACTGCTGGAGAGACTGTCCGATGTGCCAGGGCTCACCTGCGAGGAAAAGGTACCTCAATAGTCAATCATATTAAGGACTATTTTTATCTTCATTAAATAATTTTAACTTTCCAAATATCAGCAAAATTGTTTGTAGTCAATACTGTCTCACCGTGGTCCATGACAGAACTTCTTATTCCGTTTGCACAAAATATTTAAAAATAGATATTTTAATGGCGCAACTCAAAAAAGTGGCCATGCGATGAGGAAGAAGGCAAAAAAATATAAAGTTTATGAGATGTATATCAAATTACTTTTTAGGACCCTGAAGAATTCCTCAACGGGCTGGTGGCGCAGTTGCTAAGGGCTGAGCCGTTCCTGAAGTTATCCTCCGGCCAGGAGGCGTTCTGCTACCAACTGTTCGTGGAGAAAGATGAACATATCACATTACCAAGTGTGCAACAACTGTTAGAACAATCATTCGCCACATCCGGAGTAAAATTAAGCGAGGTTATTGATATGTAATATTTAAAGCTTTGCGTTATATATATGTATATCGAAAAGGTAAATTCTTTACAACTATTTGTCTCCAAATTAATATGAGCTTACGGATCGTTCAATATAAGAGATGGACATGTTTGTATTAATATATATTAAACACATGAACGCTCTGTTTCAGGTCCCTGCCGCGTTTATAATTCAGATGCCCAGATTCGGCAAACAGTACAAGCTGTATCAGAGAGTGCAGCCATCTCCCTTACTGGACGTTACTGATCTCATCGAAGGATGTGAGTTTGTATTCAAATTTGTTACAGAAAAATCTGATTACTTGTTATTTCAAGCTCAGTGTGCCAACAAAATATAACACTTTTTCATATTCGTGTTAATATATTGGTCTATCACTAAAACTGCTCTATATATTTCGGTTATAATTACCTATTGCCTCGAAAGTCGTTTAAAGAAATCCTTTTAAAATAAAATCCATTTGATTAGATCACACTCCTAAAAATGTCCGATAATTACTCGCAGATTGTAACTGTCGGAGAAGAAGCGAATTCGTTGTTTTAAAAGAGAGTGCGGTCAGCCTAACTGACGTCACTATTGCTTTTCTCCATGACTGTCGTCAGGCCCTGAGCCTATCGAAGGTAGCCTCGTCACGCCCTGAGGCTATTCCAAGGTAACCTCGCAGCCGGTTGGACGAAAACCTCACTTCGACGAGGTCCGATCCCTCTGACGGCTCGAGCGAGACTATCTTTAGTCGGCACTCTCGCCGGCATTTATACCAACCAATATTCATTGTTATTACTACACTTGCACAGCTGGCTATGCAGGCGATTATGCGGGTGACACCTGATAATTTCAACTACCCTCAATTATTAATTATTCAAATAGTAATCGCGCCGATATACATTTGTCTTGTGTATTATTTTACTTTCAAATTTGCACTGAGCAGTGGTTTTGTTTCATAGGATTGATTCCTCAATCTTTCATGATTTAATTTTGACTGATTCTTAGGAACAAACATAGGAATGCGTGACCTAAAATGAAAATCTATGAAGTCAAATACATCTTCTTGTATGCAAAAAATGCAACTTACAACATCTAATGATATTTTTAAAGGTACGAAAATTCGAGACAAAATAGCTAAATAAATTATGAAGTCAAGAACTTAAAAGACGAAAGAGAGTTGTTTTTGTCATTGTTGGACGTTTGATGTTAGATATATAAAAATGAATTTTGAACAAAAAGCTTGAATTTTTAACATAAAATTGATATTCTACTTATATATTTCTTTTTTGAAATTTTAAAGGTCTGATGTTAAAAAATGAAAAAATAGTGAAGTTCTAATAAATGTTTATTAATTTTAATTTGTTATTTTTCATGTCATATTAATACATACTGGTATACTGTACATACTGTCCCATATATGTATTTTTTGCAGCAGAAAATATTAAGACATCGTAAATAACATTTTTAATTTTAGTAACTACTGTCAGATATGACATATATATATCTTCATTTATAAAAAAAATATTAAAAATCTCTATTGTACTATTCTAAATGCATTTGTGTTATCAAACATGTGCTATTTATGTAAGCATTTGGTGCTATTTTGAAATTCAAGGAAATATCAAGGATAAAAATAAAAGTCGATGTAGTTTTCATTGCATTCTCTTAGCCAAAGAAGTTCAAATTAATACAGCTTATTTAATCTACGAAATAGGACAGTTTTCAGAGATTTAATGATGCAAAATGGGAATTATATTTGATACTAATTATATTTTATGTGCTAACTTTATATATCAAGTGCAAAGCATTTTGAACTTTATTATGGACAAACCATTAATTTAACAGATAAATTATAATAAATATATCATAAACTGATTTATGTTACGTTTGAAAATTGTGATAGAATTGTTAAAAAATTTACATAAAAATTCACTATAACAAAAGGGAACTTATAGTCTAAGGGAACAAGATGACACACATATAACTTGAATGGTCTTACATTAATGTATTTGATAAACCTTTTAATATCTTTATTGTGAACAGGCTCTGTAAAAAATATTAATAAATTTCACCTGTTAATTAGTGCTTTCCAGTTAGTGTCATGTATTTTTTCTATATAATTAATTAAATAAAATTTTAAATACATGCTATAAAAATTACCACATCCGTCGAACAATCTTTCGTTTAGATGATTGTTTATCTTACGGGCTTCAGCGTTAAGCATTGTCGCAAAAAATACAGGAAGAAATACTATGAGGATAAACTTTAATGCGTAAACAATAACCAGGATCTTAAATGTGAAATTCATCTGGAATTATATATTATATGAACGCTTAAAAATATGGTAGGTTATGGGCTTAAAACTATATGTGTTTTAAAAAGTCTTTGGAGAGACCAATAAAATTCTTACCTCGGGTAGCTTTAATAAATAAAATACCATTCGTAAAATGTCTGGTATGACGAATACCAGTAAAATAAAAATCTAAAAAAGTAAACCCATTTTAACATGGGTACAAAGGTAAAATAATACAATCAAAGTAAATATAATATGAGAACATACTAAACAATCGATTATTTCTTTTGATTTCTCGGTAATATCAATAAGGAACTTATAAATGTATTGGAATAAAACTATATTAGAATAATTATTTTCAATGAACTCTCTAAGTCTTTTTAAGCGACAGTAAACTGAAGAAAGTAATAATAATAAAATAAAGAATGGAAAATGTATACCATATGATATAATGATCATTGACACAGTTTCAAAAAGGTTATATTTCGTGTCATTGTATGCCATTATTGAGAGAATTATGTTGACAGTAAATGAAGAAACTATACAGAATAGGAAAATGGATTCTGTTTTGTAAATATTTTCACAATTCAATTCGTAATCAATACTATATAAGTTTTCTAGCGACTGATACACACTTTTTTGATGACGAGAAACTAAAAGAATGAAGATAATTGCGAAGTAAAGAATTAAATAAATATAACTATATATATCGGTAAATGTATAAAAGTTGAACACGATTGCAACTACTGACACCACAGCACAGAGGGAAGTCATAACTAAAACATAATATTTTAAGGTGTTGTCCACTTTCTTAGATTCGGATTTAAAACCAAAATCGAAAGGAAATATTATCATTGATATAAAAAAAACCATTTTAATTGGTTTTGGTATTTTAGCTCTTTTTTGTAGCATTGAAAATTGAATTCCTCGAAATTCTCTAATCATATTGTAAATACATATATACTTTTCACTAAAACTATGCTTGTGTGTATTTAGTGTCAAGAAAAAAATAATATACGAAGTAATTTCTATTATGTGGAATGAGGAATATAAAAAAACTCACTCATAATGTATTACATTATGAGTGAGTTTGAGTGATTGAGTTGTGTAATTACATTTGATGACTGGAAAATCCATGATAATTGTTTAATTTTTTTTTACTTTGACCTAGTCTATAATCTATATAAACTATGTTTATATTCGAATAGATGACACAAGATTTCGCACAAAAAAAATTTGTCCATCAACATACATATATACATATTAGGTTTTAAAGATAATAACTGAAAGGCAGAAGACTATTAAAAGAAAGCAAAAGGTGGGAGTCGTTTTCTGTAAGTAATGAGTTGGTATATTGTAAGATTCTGTAGAAGGCGTGTTCCTGATTTCTTTTATTTAATTATTCCTATACACAGACTGAAAAGGTTGCTACTGTTTTATTTAGCTCTATTAATTTAACTAATGATTTTCATTTTATTCATTGTTAACTACAACACCTATAGCAGTTATTATGATCAGGACTAAGTAAGTAGTTTGAACATATTTCCAATAACACAAAGTTGTTTTGTTATCATCAACTTAATCAATAGTATACTCAAAATATTTATTTTGATGTTGGGTTATGGCATGTCTTTTGTTTTTGTAATAAAAAAAAATATGTTAATGCATTTTTCAGGTGGCAATCCAGGTGTATATATTGATTAAAATTTATATTGTTATTGTCAGAGAGTATCATTTAGTACAACCAAAATGTTTTGCATTCCTGTAGATGACTGATTAATTTAATTAGGTTCGGCTCTTGACCTGAATGAAAAATTCTGGATTTAGGGCATAAAGTTATAATGCATCTTTCAATTTCCGAAGTCCATATAATTGCCGGTAACCGGAACGTATTTCCGTTATATTACAAAACACACGTGCTCCTGATTTAAAACTTACACTGGTAAGGGGCCATCCTACTAGCAAAAACTAGGAACACTAGTGCGTCCAATTCCTACAGCAAGTAATTATTTGCTCTCAACGGTTATGGACCATTCGTATGTTTACGTTCATGTAGAAGTGAACCTTCTTATTAATAGCTGACGGTATGGTTTTATCCATATGAAAACACTGTTGATCTAGGATTCCTAATTTGCTGAGGGACTGAATCTGTTTAATATAAGGTGAAGCTATTACAATTTATCAAGATATCGCAAATGCCATACCATTAAGTCCTAAGTAGGGGATTTCTATTAAATCCACGTCCCTTGATACTGGAGTGTCCCGACTTGATACTGGAGTGTCCCGATATTGAGAGTATATGTTGCTAACATTTGACGCCCTGAGGTGTGTAGAGTAGTCGACGCTATTCACATTTGCGTGATAGGTATGTATGGTTTTCTATACATTGGACAAACAAAGAAGAGCACCGGTATAAGGGTAAAAGAACATATCTCGGATATTCAAAATAGGCACGTGTCGAAGTCAGCTGTGTGTGAACACAGAAGGTTTGTCACCAGACAACTCAATTCGGATTGATCCTCGCTCGTGAAGATAGCTACATACCGATACTAATTTCAGAGGCTATTGAAATTAAAGAAACA
>JAAAKD020000379.1:3213328-3231296 GCA_010014825.2 Danaus melanippus
CTCACAGCTCCTTAAGACGTCTCTACAGAATCTCAAGGTTAACATAAGGTTACATCATGAATACGAGGTTAGCTTAAAAGTATTACCACATGCTAAACTCAGAGGTACCATTCTCTGAATTTTTAATGTCAGTATACCACCATAGTCGGTTATCGCGTCAGGTAATGCGGCACCCCCAGGCCAGGTTACTGTTCCCAACGTTGCTGATGAAAATCAGGCTGTAGAGGCAGTGGTTGAGAGCGCAGTCTGTTCCGATCCCACTTCTGATGTCGGAGAAGAAGCGAATTCGTTGTTTTAAAAGAGAGTGACGTCAGCCAAACTGACGTCACTTATGTCTTTCCTCTCGAAGCCTATCGAAGGTAACCTCGTCACGCCCTGAGGCTACCCAAGGTAACCTCTCGGAGCTGGTTTTGACGAATATCTCACTTCGACGAGGTCCGATCCCTCTGACGGCTCAAGCGAGACTATATTTAGTCGGCACTCTCGCCGGCATTTATACCAACCAATATTCATTGTTATTACTACACTTGCACAGCTGGCTATGCAGGCGATTATGCGGGTGACACCTGATAATTTCAACTACCCTCAATTATTAATTATTCAAATAGTAATCGCGCCGATATAACAATTGTTCTATATAGGGAAAAATAAGCTTTACATATTAATATTCATATTCAAGTTGACTTTAAATAACAGAACATAAGTCAGTAAGGACTCACTATTGTACTACGCGAATTTCTATTCAATACATCACAAACAAAATTGTCACTGTCAAACAAATCTATGAGGAAAGTAGTAGGTAGTAGAACCTAACTATAGACTCCTTTAACAAAAGCTCGGCTGTGTTGGGCCAATTTACTGAAAATCTCTATTGTGTGGCCCTTAAGTTGCATTTCATACGATTAGTGCCAGCTTATGTGGCCTTATTTTACTTTATCTTCAGACTTTTGGTTATATACATATATGTACATTTGCAGTGCCTCGCCAGTGCACTGTATGTGGAGGTCTTGCTCGCTGGGAGTGTTCTGCGTGTGCAGCAGGCGCTCTCGACGCTGGGGCCTTGTGCAACTCCTGCCTGAGGTTGGCACACGCCACACGACCCACACATAAGGTACACGCACACGCATATCGGCTCTCACTATGACGTAAGATCCATAGACAATGACACCATATTAATATTTTTTTGTTTTACTTTTTAGGCCGTTCCTCTAACTATCAGTGAAGAATATGCGAATATTCTTGAGTCGTGTCCAGTGCCGAGGGTGTATATGGAGTTGTTTGCTGTATTATGTATAGAGACCAGTCATTATGTCGCCTTCGTCAAGACTGGCGTCGGTCATGACGCGCCCTGGTGTTTCTTCGACTCAATGGCCGACAGGAAAGGTATGGAACTTACTAAAATAAATATTTTATAACATGTGAAAATAATAGTAACTTCTTTTAATAGTTATGGTACATACTAAAAAGTAATTCGTCGGAACTAAAGGGTTCCTCATTATTTTAATATTAGTTCCATAATAAATAAATGTTAGTGTTCATTTGTAATATTGCGTTCCTTAAAATAAAACGTATTTTAATTGCTACATCTTTATATTAAAGTTTAGAGTTCCCTGAACTTAAATATCAAGATAATATTCTTAACGAATATATAGTATTATATTATTACTTTAATATTTATAAATAATAATTATTATCATAAATCAAGGGGAACGCAACGGTTACAACATCCCCGAGATCGTGTGTGTGAGTGAGTTGGGGTCGTGGCTGAGCGAGGAGGGCCGCGCGCTCGCTCGGGCTGCGCCCCTTGACCGCCACCTGCCCGCGCCAGCCAAGCGACTGCTGTCAGACGCGTACATGTGCTTCTACCGGAGCCCCGATGTAGCTATGTACAGATAAAAAACTCATCTTTGTCTATGGAAAATTGTCTATGAATGTATTCAAACCTGATTGTAATATCCGGTCGTAAGGTTTTAATGATTTTATTTATTTATTACATATCTCTATAGCCTGGAACAATAAAAATAGGATTTAAATTATTGAATTTAATTTTTTGTGGTACTAAATTGTTAGGAATTACTGTTTATTTTTGACAGTGAACTATTGAGAAGTAGTTAGAAAGATATGCGAGCCAACTTAATGTCAATAGCATCACACCTATTTCTGATCAGAATGAAATAGAAAGTAATTTGTGTTCTTAGTATTTGTTACAGTCACACTAAAAATCTAATATAAGTATATATTATGTGTTATTAATTTGTATATCAATTAATTAATAATGAAATATATTTATTAAGATATAATATTATCATTCCAGAGTTTATTAATTTAATTTATATTGATTATTGAAATTTTAAATATATGGCACTTAAAATGAAAGTATTATCTATATTATTGTACAGAAACATGAATTAAATTGAGAATTAATTGTTATTAATGTTAATATGACACAAGTCGTAAACTCCCCACTTAGTATTAAAATAAAACATGTTGAAAATATCCTTGTACATTTATTATTTCTTCTATACATATCCTTAAACTAGTGAACACTTTTATGTTATTATTCAATACTTAAAATAGTGGAAATAAAATGAGATTTCAATTATCACTAAAACTAGTCTAAAGTTAAAAATCTCAATATATATATATATATATATATTTATGGAACATGTAATTACAAATCCTCATGGATGAATTCTTTGTTAGATTCACAGCGACATTCAAAATCTGGTTGCGGTACATGTGTCATTCCTTCACGGACTTGAACATCATCAATAATTCGTCTGCTCCATTCCTTGAAAAATATAAGAAAATTATTGAACAACTGAAGTACAAAAGGACTCCATCCTTGCTGGGTTGATTAGGCTCTCTTGATTGGAAAAATAATTCTATTAATTACTAATACTAGGAAAACATTTTAAAGTACAATTTGAACATATGTATTTTTAACTTTTATACATTTTAATTACAATATAAACTTACTGAAAACAGAACGGCGTGGTAACAAATAATGTGTTGTGGTAATAAATTATCGTTTGCAAAATCCCTTGCATTTTTAGCAATAGCTACTGCCTCTGTATCGTGCTTCCTGGCCCATTTAATTTTCTCGACTAGATCTGAAAGATCACTTTTAATCGGCACATAATGTTCCCATTCCTTTAATTTACTATAAAAATGTTCATAATAGAAGGAATCCTGTTTAAAAACTAATCCACCTCCTGCCAAAAGATATGGGAATCTGTATGCAGCTACGGTCCCATCCACATTTATTTGATACTTATACTGTAAGTAATAATTTCATTTAGAATATTTCTATAATTAGAATTTATTAAAATATATGAAATGAATTGGTATGATTGAGACCTACTCGAACATAAATGTAAATAAT
The DNA here is from genome assembly GCA_010014825.2 of Danaus melanippus. Lineage (NCBI taxonomy): Eukaryota > Metazoa > Arthropoda > Insecta > Lepidoptera > Nymphalidae > Danaus > Danaus melanippus. The sequence goes on from JAAAKD020000379.1 coordinate 3,216,714, forward strand.
ATTAGGAGAAAATAATTAAAAATAATAGTTTAGACTTACATCGAAAAACTTAAAGAATGAAATATGTGGTACTTTAGGTCCATATGTCACTTCCTTTTCTCTAAAGAAGAAAAAGTTGGTGAGTGATGCATTGATGAGGTCGGGATTTTCGCGGGCAATGTCAATCAGCTTCAACCTTTCAGCTTGCGAGTCCCGCCCGCGCCAGATAGCACGAGCTTCTCTCTCATCCCATTTACGTTCAACATTCCCTTGAACTGACAAGGTGTCTAAAGTAACTCTGAAAGTTTCACAGGATATAGTTAGGTGTGAAAGGAATGCTTAGTACAAAAGTACTTAATGGTACTATAATCTTCATTGTGTCTGTCTGTTATTATGGTAAAGCAAGTGTAACATCAAATATTCCAAATAAAATAATATGTATAAATATAAAATATACAAACAAATATGGATAAATAATGAAGAGGTTGCTGTGTTGTGTTTAGAAGCTATCAAATATTTATATTATATACTTATAGTGTATATACAATGTGTAATATTGCCAATATTCATTCAGTTATTAAAGATTAAAATGTCAAAAAAGGAGTGTTTAAAGTCTATCAATGAAAAGAAAACTTGTCTGCTTTAATAAAATTACTTTAAAATTAAAACACACCTTCCTAAATTCTCTAAAGTAGATTCAGTAATATCATATGTGGGCATCACAATATCAAGAGTGTCATTGCTGCCACACCACGAAAACATTGCTAGTTTTTCATCATTTTTATGTATAAGTGGCCAGTCGCCCAAATTTATAACCATTTCCATATCAGGCAGTACAGTTTTCCTAGACAAGGATAAAAGGATGTTATCTGCAAACATATTGAATCCCACATGCTTTCCATAACAATCTCTGTATAATTTATTCTCTTTTATAACATAATGACAAAAACTTGTACTCTCCGGTTTGTGATATTTATTAACAATTTTCGTTATTTGCTCTTTCATTACAACTCTTTGGAATAGAAGTAGATCTTTTTCAATTTGCTTATATGTTGTTGAACAACCATAATCCTTTAACCAGGACTGAAATACTGGATTTGGACAATTACATTGATCTGGTTGAATGGGACCTGAAGTAAAAGACCTAATTAATAACACATTATTTTCTAACGTTATACTAATAGTTGACTTTCAGAAACTAACCCTCAATTTGAATGGGGCTATTTTGAATGTGTTTGTTCTTGTAATAAATGCCTATTGTTAGTTCTGTACAAGTCTCATATATCTTATAACGAATAATAAAAGTCCCGTCTTTTCGGTCTAAAGTGTTTACCCAGATGCGGCAGTGATCCTTTTTAAAAGATTTCCCGCTAATATCGATTGCAAAATTTCGGGAGAAATCTTTATCGTATCTGCAAAAACATGATTTAAATTTTATTGAATGTAACGTATCACTTCAACATGTTTATTAATTTTATAAATACTTACGAGGTTTCATTAAAAGACGTAAAATTTACGAAAAAATATCTTGCCGGCATTACTATATTTTTTGGTTGTAGTCCGGGACCAAATACTTTGATTTCTTCGCATGATACTAAATTCTCGTTAAAAATGTAAATAAGAATAAATATGCACTTAAAATATAAAAAAGTAAACATTTTATTATAATAAAAAAAGTAAATAAAAACTAGTACATATGATTAAAAAATAGACATTTATTTACTTTTGCTTCTCGAATTGACACATAATGTCAATTGACAATTAGAGATAATTTTTGTATTTTATAGTGATAAGCTTTTAATGAGAAATTTAATAAAAAAAGAAAACAATATATTTCGTGCTCATATGTAATGAAAATATGAGATGTTGGATGCTTTAGTGCGTCAATTGAAATTCTTTAAACGTATATTTTTTAATATTATTTATTCAAGTGGACCTTTGACATGCAGAATACCCAATAATCCGACATGGTGTTTTATATTTTATTATTGATTTTTTTACAATTAGCGCTAATACATAAATCTATTATAAATTGCACGTACATGAAGTCTTAGTTCAAAAAAACGCTTCGTCACTAGTGTCCTTGACGAGTAGAGGATAGTATTTTAATTCTGATTGTTTAATTCAAGTATATAATATTTTCTATCTATTTTACAACGATTAATATATAGGTTAGAAATCAATAAGATATGACCGGCAAAAAGTCATTCAGAAACTTGAAAATCACCAAATTTTCATTATTTCGTGTGCACATAAAAGTGATTGCTAACAAAAGATATCAAAAATTATTTTATTGAGATTCCATTTAAGGAAATATATAAAATTGGAGCTTTATGCAAAAATATTGTTGCAAAGTGATTTCAATTTATAAAGCCAAGTTCAGTAAGAAGAATTACTTAATTTTCCAATATTAAGAAGGAGAGACAAATATACAAACATCATACATATATCGATCTTTTTACCGGGAAATAATAAAGTTACAGTATTGCTTGGTAATAAAATGAATAAAAATTGGCTAGAATGATTATCTATTTGTTTTATTATACTATTATAAATATTTTTTTTCCATCACAAGCTTAATATACCAAGCTTACTTTTTTACCTATATGTAGCATAGATTATGCAATGTTATGGTACTCACGTCATATTTTGAGTTCTGACAATAGCATTAACTATATCTCCATTTGTACCCAACTAGAAAGGTTATGATTTAAATAGATTATTGCTATGATTTAAAACATTAGCTGAATCGTAGTTATAATTTTGTTAATATTGATATAATCATGGCATCATCTAACTTAAAACTCCTTTGCACCTTATTAAGTAGGATTCGGTAAGTTTATATTAAAACAATTTTAATAAAACAATCTTATTTTGATGTCTTTTAATAAATTCTTATTATTTTAGAGTCGAAAATGTAACAATAAAAAGGAATCTTTATCAGCCACCAAAATTTCGTCCACCGCATTGGTACATGCCAAAGGAGAGAGTGGTATGAGTGATTAACTTTATCAATCGCGTTTCCACATTTTTGAAATGCATAATTGAAAATACATCTGAGATTTTTATCGTGTTTACAGTTGACTGATGATATGGTTACCCAAGACAATAGGGATTTTATTGATGAAGTAAGACAAGATAAATTAAACTTGCAATCTGCAATGGAATCACCCCTCAGTAAAATTGAACCCCAAGAAACCATACAGTGGGAGCCAACTACCAGAAGGGTTGGTTTAATAGCTCGTAAGATTGGAAATTACCCATTATGGACAAAAAGTGGAAAAAAAGTGCAGACCACTTTGCTTCAGGTAATTAATTAAAATATGTTCTTATTTTTGTATTCATATATGAATTACATACTTTTGTTGAACCTTATGTGACATGTATTATAGGTGGTGGACAATCATGTTATAAAATATACACCCCCAGAAGAATACACTCCTGCAAAAGATTATAAGCTCAAAAAAGTCGGAAAATATAAATTAGGATGTATGCTGGTGGGATCAGAAACCCTAGACCCCACTACAGTCACTAAAGATTATTGTGGTATTTTTACTAGTGTGGGAATGCTACCTAAAAGACATTTGTGTCGCTTTCATGTGTCACCAAGTGCAAAACTGCCAACCGGCACACCATTGTTTGCTACTCATTTCAGAGTTGGTGACTATTTAGATATAAGAGCCAAAACGTAAGTTCTTTTTTAATGAATAACTCTTTCAAAAGGAAACTTGTTATTTTTATTGTACACATTTTAGTATAGACCGAGGCTTCCAGGGTGTTATGAAGAGGTGGGGATTTAAAGGCATGCCTGCCTCTCATGGAGTAACTAAAACTCATAGAAGACCAGGAAATATTGGAGCTGGTGGAGAAAAAGCTCGTGTATGGCCTGGAACCAAAATGCCAGGTCATATGGGCAACAGGTAATAAAAAACACATACACTTAATCAAATTCTACTATATTTACAAATTAAAAAATACATATGCCTAAACAATCTATGAATTTCATTAGTTTTATGTATTGGCAAATTTTATATACCTAGCTTATATATTCTACCTAAACATTACTGTTCCCTTATTAAATAAAAAAAAAATTTCAGATGGAGAATATTAAGGGGTGTCAAAATACTCCGCATCAATACAAAACACAATGTGCTTTGGACATTGGGTGTTGGTATCCCTGGTGAAACTGGTGCCATGTGTTATCTTTTTGACACTGTTCTTCCATTGAAGAAGTTACAGACACCACCCCCATTTCCTACTCATCCACCTGCCGAAGATTTGCCACTTGAGTATTATGATGAATCTATACATTTATTTGAGGAACCCTCAGTAACTTTTGAAGAAACATAATGTAGAAATATTGATGAATAATGTAGTGTATAGATATATAACAAAATAAATAATTAAATAAAAAATTTGTTTTATTCTTTTTCAACACAAGTTCCTTACTTATAACCAGTTCTTTAACTTCATTCAAAACACATTTTGTTTATTCGTTTATGATAGTTTACAACTTTGCTATCTGCTTGCATATTTAATAATTTTGTTTACTTAAAGGCTGTTCTGTATAATGAATTAGTTTTCAAATTAATGAAAATCTAAATAGCCTAGTGATGTGGAATGAAAGGATGAACCATGTTTTGTATCCATGAAATGAGATTTTTGGCTGCATATACTTAAAAGTTTTATGCCAATATGCCAGCATATGTAGAATGGCAAACTTCAGGCAGTCTATTTTTAAGGAAATTTATTTATAAAAGCAAAAAAAAAAAACAAGTGGATCATTAAATAATTTTGTACAAAGCCTCATCATGTTTTGATGTTGGTAAACATGGCATAAATCTAGTTTCTTCTAAGGGTTGTTTCACCATTCACATTATATGTACTTAATATTACTAGTAATTACTCATTACATAACACTAAAAATAAACTTGAGGTTTTTATTAGTACACACTTAAAGTAAAAAGCAGTGAGAATATAAAACTTACATTATTACTTTTTAATAGGTTACTCTCGTGTTCTTTTATTAAGTAATTACTGCTGATTAGGGGGCTGGAATCCATAGCCTGGATAAGGTTGGGGCGCACCGGGAGGAGGAGCACCAGGTGCTGGGGCTCGAGCATATGGATAGGGGGACGGCGGATACTGGGCCGGAGGATAGCCCTGTTGATAGGCGTGTGGAGGATACGCGCCTCCACCCGGAGGATAGTTTTGAGGATTCTGTGGATATGAAGATTGTGGAGGTGGTGCGGTTGAGACTGACGGTGCTGGACTACCGGGCTGAGATGACGGATTAGAATAAGGTGGTTGTGTCGCTGGAGGATATGGAGGTTGACTAGATGGAGGGTACTGTGAACCAGATGGGGTTCCACTTGGAGGTGGTCCTCCTGAGGCTGGTGTTGAACTTTGACCATTATTACCATGGGCGCTAGAGTTATATGTCGGTGACTGTGCAGATGGTGAACCATAACCAGTACTGGTTGGGTTTTGAGATGTGTAACCAGATGGTGGTGGTTGAGGAGAGCGGTTCGGTTGCGAAATTGGTGTTGAGCTATACGCTGACGTTGGAGTAGTATTAGGGAATGGTTGTGATTGATAAGGCTGGGGCTGCGAAGTTGTGGCATTATAAGAACTCACACCGACATTGGGATAGTTCGGTCCTGATTGAGGTGGAGGGTAACCTGAATTTCCAGTGTATGCTGGTTGGCTTGATCCTCTTACTGGATATGGTGAACCTGCAGCTGCGGGGCTTCCAGGAGGTGGAGCGTAAGGTTGCTGACCAGAAGAAGGTGGATATCCTGGACTTGGGTGTGTAGAGGGGGGATAATTACTTGATGTGGTTATAGGAGGTCCATATGTGGAATTGGGTGGATAACCTTGTGGTTGTTGAGAGGGGTTGGGTGGACCATATCCTTGTCCAGGAGGTCCGTAACCAGCTTGGGGGGGATATCCTGGTGAACCTTGATACTGTCCTTGATATTGGTTCTGGGGGTAAGGTCTTTGACCATATGATTGCGTCGGTCTAGTCGGTGTTGAAGACACTCCTGATGGTGGACGGTATGGTTGTTGTGGTGATCCTGGTACATCAGCTCCACTAGTAGGAGGGTTGAGGGATCCTTGCTGAACATTACCAGCTAATTGGTGAGGTGGCTGAAAAATAGTTTTACAAAAACATTAATACATATTATACATAATTTACTATATAACTCTAATCATTATGAAAATGGTTATGGTATTTGGAATATTAATTATTAGTATTAAGTACATTTCGAGATATTTCATTGGAATAAAACGTGATAAAACTTATCTGATACACAATAAAAATAGTAAACTATTGATAATTATTCACCGGGAGTAAGGCTTGAATGTTCTGATTGGCGTCGGCGACCGATGCTAAATACACTAAATTTCTGTGTAAAACTTGCTGATATTGATGACATTCCATAAGCTGACCCTTTGCTTGATATTCTTGAATTGTTTGTATCAAATGGGCATTTTCATCCAGCATTTTTTGGATTTGTGCTGGACTCAATGGTGGCCGGTTGCCCCGCGGTGCAAACGCAACAGACATAATTAATAGTCACTTTTACTTGTACTTAAATATAAGAACTATTTTTAGCCGTTCATATCCTTATGCTAAAAACAGAATTTTTAAAGTTTAGAACTATTTTTATTACAAAAAAGCTATGGTTATTAACTGATAGTATAGAAAGCGTCAACACACACAAGCGGACTCTCGTTAGTTGACAATTTACTTTTTACGGAGGGTCCGAGGTAGAACTTGAAGTTGCAGATTAAAAAACTAGTTGGAGCACAGCAAATAAATCGAAATCATAAATATAGAAAAAATCCGTGTTGCTATAAGGAAAATTTGCCAAGGAACATTTTATAACATAAATAATCGAAATACAATTAAGCCATATTCTGATAAAACTGTTTATGACATGAGTATTGCATAGGTAATTTATGTGAACGTTCAAAGAAGATTTACAAAATAATTTGAAACAAACATAATTAATTTGGTTGAGTTGTAGCTAATTTTAAGATAACGCTTTATAATTTTGGAATACTTTAGATTTCACACATTGCAATGCAACAATACTGTTAAATTATATAGAAAAACCTTAAATATAGAACATTCAAATACAATTCAAGACTTTACCTATACATTCTTATCTTGCAATCTCAAAGCTCAAAGTGTAACCCCATCTGGTTCACAGTACCCTCCATCTAGTCAACCTCCATATCCTCAAGCGGCACAACCACCTTATTGTTATCCGTCATCACAACCCGGTAGTTCAGCGCCATCAGTCTCAACGGCCGTGGCACCACCTCTACAATCTTCAAATCCACAGAATCGTCAAAATAAGGGCTTTTCTTACATAATAAGATCCAAGCCTTTCGCGAGTTTCATCTAAATGAAACTAATATTTTTCGGATGACTACGAATATGTTATTAGTTTAGAAACTACATTCTTCCGGCCTTTCAGTCCTTTAAAGCAACTGCGATCACGGCCAGACAGGACGAAATGTGCTTTTCTTACAATTAAATACGTATAACTATAATGTATACAAAGTTTTATATGAAAAATTTTAATTATAATTACATTCAATCTACCTTACCTATGAATGTTAGCACTTAGCATTGTAAGATTATGTATTGTATACGAATTATATTTCACTAATCGATATTTATAAACTTTTGCGATTATTCATATAAGACATCGATTCTATTCATGATGAACTATGAACTAACTTTATTATAAACGGTATGTTGATTGTTGAGATGATCTGATTAACATTAGCAAGAAAGACAGTTTTTTATATTTTAATTAGTTAGCTCAGGACTTTGGACTTGGTAACTTGTCGTTAAACAAAGAGACTAAATTTTATTTTTTAAAATGGCTTTAAATGGCATTAAAGTTGTGGAAATGTTGGGATTGGCTCCCGGCCCTTTTTGTGGAACTGTTTTAGCTGATTTTGGAGCAACTGTCACAGTTGTACAAAAGGTCTTATTTAATTTTTTTTTCTTTGTTTAATGAACTACCAAATATTAATTATTATTCATTCTAGATCGAAGTCACGACGTTGGATGTTTTGTCGAATGGGAAAAAAGCGATTTCTTTGAACTTGAAATGTCCAAGAGGTAAACAAGTGTTCAAAAAATTAATGGGATCTTCTGATGTCTTAATTGATACATATCGACCAGGTGTTTTAGAAAAATTGGGTCTCGGCCCACAAGACCTAATGAAAAAAAATCCTAAATTAATATGTGCAAGACTAACAGGATATGGTCAAACAGGATTTTACAAGGATAAAGCTGGTCATGATTTGAATTATGTTGCTATGTCAGGTATCCTCTCAATGCTGGGAAAAGGTGGACAACCACCTAGAGCTCCAATAAATATACTTGCAGATTTAGCTGGTGGTAGCCTTGTATGTGTTCTCGGTATAGTTTTAGCATTGTTTGAGAGAAGTTACTCAGGAAAGGGACAAATTATTGATGCTAGTATGACGGAAGGAGCTGCATATGTGGCAAATTGGATTTTTAAATCAAAAAATCTGCCAATTTGGATGGGGGAACCAGGAACTAACATTCTGGATGGTGGATATCCCTATTACAATACTTACAAGACCAAGGATAACAAATTTATGGCAGTAGGAGCCTTGGAAGAGAAGTTTCAATCTATGTTTTTAAAAGGACTTAACATTTCAGAAGAAGAATATTTGGTATGGGAAAGAAGGGAATGTGAAGAGAAATTTAAAGAAATATTTTTAACTAAGACACAACAAGAATGGTGCAACATCTTCAAAGAATTGGATGCCTGTGTCACTCCTGTATTAGATAGAGAAGATGTAAAAAACCATGAACTGCATCTCTCTCGAAAGTCATTTTATGTTGATGAAAATAAATTAGTAGCTCCAGAACCAGCTCCTAGGTTATTAAGAACACCAGGTGTAGCCAGTGGTAAGCTGCCGTCGGTAAAACCAGGTCAACATACAATAGAAATACTGACATCATTAGGGTACAAAAAATCAGAAATACAAGAACTCATTAACAACAATAGCATTTATGCTCATAAAAAATCGAATTTATAAACGCTTACATTCTTTATGTGTTGACATCAGGGACTTTTTCTACTATTTTATCATGTATTTGATCTCTTATATTAATTAACTTTGGTGCTATGTACTGTGGTAAATGGCTGTCTACTATTAAGGGGTGGTTTAAAAGACACTTTATTATTTTTAGTATGATTGATAAATCATAATCGATATGATCTTTTCCAATATTATACATATTGAAAAGTTTATACTGTTTATTATTTCTTAAACTCAATCTCTTAGTAGCTATGTAGGTGATGAAGTTAATGAAGCTCTCAAAATCCATGCCGAACAGTGATTTAAGTATAAGTTGGCACTGGCTAGTAAATTCAGGAGTTTCTCTGAACTCTTTAATTTCATTTTCAACGGAAACAAGATTTCTTTGCAATGCTTCCCATACAAAATGTATGTTACATGCATTTACAAAATTATGATTAATTGATATAGTTTCTAACACATTACAAACTTGGTGGTGCCATCCGGATGGTACAAAAATTGCATCGCCTCTGTCTTGTGTGACTTCTATGTATCTTACATCATTAGCTTCATGTGTATTGAATAATAAAGGTAAATTTCCTAGAGAATCCTTTAATTTTTCTTCTTCCCCAGGAGGAAACAGGATCCATTTTTTCTTGCCGATCACATTCACTGACCAACTGTAAGATGAATAGACATCTACATGCAAGGGAGTCCTGAAATTATGATATTTTTAAAATTTTCAATATATTATTACTTTAACTAGGAAACATAAAATGTTTACCAAGTGTTTTGAGCTCCAATATATACGAACATAAAATCATCATCCTCATGATCAATAGCAAATTCATTCAACCAATCGGAAGCAAATATATGTGGGACTTCATAAAAATTTTCACCACTTTTCAATCTTTTCAAATGCCAGTCTTTAAGATATAGAAGTTTTTCTTTTGAAGGGTTTCTGAGATAAGTTATGTAATCTCCAACTTTCATATTACTTTTGCAATGAGAATTGAAATTAGTTTCTTGGCAGTCGGCAACAGGAGCTACTACATCTCCATAGTGTTGTTCTAGATACTCATAGTTAATAGAACCATCCTTAATCCAATCAACTGAGCATTGCCAGGTATTCGATACATTTTTAATAATACATGGTAAATTTTGTAACATATACTTCTCATAGAAGTTATTATATTTTAAATCACAAAAATCAAGATACTGGATTTCACATTTAGAATAATCATATTTGATAGGAATATCCCTACAGATATTAATTTCCAATTCCATACTTTGTCTATCCATTTATAATATTTACTTTTTATTGTAATCCAAAAAAATTATTCAAATATGGATAACATCATTCATTCTTATTAAGTTATTCAGAAATCAGAATTCTGACTCAAACTGACATTTGACACAATCATCTTATTCCAATTATTAATTCCGATTATAAATTTCTATACGATAACCAAAACTCATTATCATATCATTGTATTTAATTATTTTAAGTAAATAAAGTAATAGGTATTATTAATAGAATAAAACAATAACATTTGACAATATACATTAAATAATTATTATTTAAATCGATTCTAAGTATTATCGATTTTATCTATAACTTTCTATTTTGTCAATCACTTGTGTATAAGGCATTGAGAAACTAAATTATGATTAATCTGTGGATGGCGGTGCTTGAGGAAAGAACTACGCCAAGTTATTTAATTTGGAAAATACGATTATTTCAGGATTTCTTTATTATTTTATTCATAAAGTATCATTTTTAAGTGACAATGGTGTTGAAATATTGTAAGAAATCAAATATGTGATACGTTTCAGAAAAAGTGATGATTTCTTTTGTATACCATTTCTTGGCGGTAACATTATCATGATTACCAACAAATATATTGTACTTATAAGAAACTTATAAGCGCCAATGAATATTAAGGAAAATCAAAAAAGTATGATATTTTGATAATTTTTCAACATTTACGTTTATTAAAGTCAGTAAATAAAAACATAAGTTTGCCGATATGAATGATGTTCGCGAAAAAGTTGTCGCTGGGTCTTCGACATGGGAAAGTGCTCCACCGCACAACGACTCATCTCCTGAAATTCATTCATCCCCTGGAGGCAGCGGGGATACTCCTCAAACTCCTGGAGCCCCAGCTCCTCTTGCACCGCATCTTGCTGCAGATTTGCATCCAGATTTAATACAACAAGGTTGGCAGAAATATTGGTCAAGGCGTGAAAACAGACCTTATTTTTGGAATAAAATATCTGGCGAGTCTATGTGGGAGTTACCAGCAGTGAAAAGAGATTTTGACCCAATAACGGACCCCTTAGGTATATGTCACACAGCTCCACCCAATGCCGGGAATGTCACTCCAAGTGCTAGTAAGCGACGTCCGTCTGAAGACAATGGGCCTCCACCAAAAAAGTTTGTTCTTGCCGGACCTTGGGATATTGAAGTTCCAACTAATGTCATAATATATGAACGGCCACCAACTATTTGTCCTCATCCCCATCCAGAGATTGAAGGGTTTAGATTTACATTAGCTAATAAGTTGAGGCAGTGTTATCAGGAGTTGTGTCACACTAGAGAGAGTATAGATGCTCCAAAAGATTCTTTTAACAGATGGCTGATGGAGAGAAAAGTGAATGATCAAGGTGGCTCAGACCCGTTGCTTCCTAGCCATTGTTTTCCTGAAATATCTCATTCTATGTATGAAGAAATTATGAATGATATACCCTTAAAATTGGCTCATCCAAAATTTACTGGAGATGCCCGTAAACAACTCTCAAGATATGCAGAAGCGGCAAAAAAAATGATTGAATCTAGAAATGCATCTCCAGAGAGCAGAAAAGTTGTGAAGTGGAACGCCGAAGACACTTTTCAATGGCTGAGACGGACTGTTGGTGCAACTTATGACGACTTCCAAGACAGATTGGCACATTTACGAGTAATATTAAAAATCCATATAGTGTTAATTTTATAATAATACTATTTTGAGTCAATATTTATTATTCTTAACTATGTATATATTTTTGTAACAGAGACAATGTCAACCACACCTGGCAGAAACTGCAAAAGCATCGGTGGAAGGAATTTGTCTTAAGATTTACCATTTATCAGCTGAATACGCCAGAAAGATAAGAGAAAAACATAGCGTGTTATTAAAAGAAAATGGAATACAGGTGAGTCAGTATCAAGGGACATTCCAATAAGAAATATTTTAACAATAAGCATGGTTTGTGTCAGAGAAGATTTTAGAAATGGATCAATTACAATATCATTAAATAAACATGTAAAGACATGTTTGGTAAAACTTATTTTTTTTTAATTATTTCAATCATTAAGTTTATTAAGAAACTGTTGAAATGAAGTAAGATGCTTAGAATTATACCAAGTCATTTATAGACCTAGTAAAAACAAGTCAGGCTTTAAATTCATTTAGGTAATACATATGGAATGAAAAAAATGATCAACTCATGAAGAATTGGAACCTGCAATCTCTGGGATATATCATACCAGCTTTATATACCTTTAAATTTAAGTATTGGCTGTAAAGTTCAAAATATTATTATATTTTAACTAAGGCTAGAAATGAAGTTAATACATTGAAGGTGATTCTATTATAGGAGTTAGCGGCCCCACTTCAACAGGCTGCTCTACGTAAGGTGTGGTGCTATCCAGTGCAATGTGCTCTGCCTTCGCCGAGGCCACCCCTTGTGGAACACTTCCTGGACCGAGACCAGGTGTTGCTGAGATACCTCGGGGAAACACAAATCATCAACGCCAATTACCTACAAAAGCTTGTTAGTACTCACCTCTATTCTTCTTCTTCTATCTGGCAATTTCCCAGCTTTAACCAGGGTCTGCCTTACATGTTATGAATAGTTTTGGTTAATTGTTTTTACGACCGGCCGCCTGCCTGACATTAACCCTCTTTGGGAATGCATTAGTCGGTGATGTCTAAATACTCTTAGACAGTACATATGACTCGGATGAATCACATTGGTACTTGCCAGGATCGAACCCACGCTCTCATGCATGACGAGCGGGCCTTTTAACCACTAGGCCACCACTGACTCAAGTACTCACATCTATTATCTACGTCAAACATATTGTAGCCATATTTTAATGTCAAGGTCATTACGGCTTATTTTTTAGTTTTTCAATAACAAAGTTATATCCAAATGACCAAGTTCAGAACGAGTAGGCGTGTTTAAATGATACTTAATATTTAACTGTCAATTTCAGGAGCAATTGTACCGCTACAGCTGTTTCGATGACAAGAAGTTCGAGCAGTTCCTGTCTCGCGTGTGGTGCCTCCTGAGACGGTACGCGGCGTGGGTGGGCGGCGCGGGGGCCGGGGTCAACGACTCCCACGTCACACAGATGGCGCTGCCGGTGCCAGTGCTTGATTGCCTCCATCGATACTTCGGCGTCACCTTCGAGTGCTTTGCCAGTCCCCTCGACTGTTATTTCAGACAATACTGCTCTGCGTTCGCAGATACTGATTCCTATTTCGGCTCCCGAGGGTAATTTTTTTAACATTTTTTTAGTTCTATTTATATCGTAGGTAAACATAGATTTATTACTGAGGTACTGCGTTTGGAGTGTTCAGCATCTTTTTCATCCTGCATCATCCTTTATATGTATATCCAGCCCATTCCTCGAGCTCCGGCCTGTCTCGGGGTCGTTGGTAGCGCATCCCCCGTACTGCGAGGAGCTTCTGACTGCGGCGCTGCGACACATGGAGCGCCTGCTTCAGGACTCCGCGGAGCCTCTCAGTTTCGTGGTGGTACTCCCCGAATGGCCTGACAAGCAGACACACGCACTGCACAAACTGCAGGCCAGCCATTTTAAGAGGAAACAGGTAATAATCCCTTACAGCTACCATATATATTAAATATAATGGTTAAATCTGATTGCATTATTCAATAATTTTTCGACCTTGTTTCAAGCATCATTTCTATTACAGGTGGTCATACCAGCGTTTGAACACGAGTATCGCCATGGTTTCCAACATGTTCTTCCAAAGTAAGTAACAATTATTATATAAATAAAAAAGCTAATATTTTCGGATTTACTATGCGCCTCTCCCTCTCTGTCAAACATTCTCAACTTGTCTGCCCGTGATCAAGTTCGCTGTAAAGTAACCGAAACGTAGGGAATATTTTGTTAAAAGAATTAAAATCGCGTAGTAAATGCTCCCGAAAGTCTTAGATCTCATAATTTTGTTGTAATTCAAAATATAAATAAGTATTTTGGACGCATTTAAAATAGTAACCGTCTCTCTGTCAACTGTTTAATTGTTTTTTTCATATACCATCATATATTTTTAATAATAGGTTGGGGAAAAAGAAATCCATTATTTTTATATGAACTTCAAGACTTTATTTAACATGCTTCGGATTGTCCGATTTGGGTCAAATATGCACCGTTTTGTTGTATGATTTGTTGCCATTTTAAAGGTAACTTCATAATGCCTCTCTCATAGAAGTTCTGGTCTCTATTTG
>JAAAKD020000379.1:3231396-3258963 GCA_010014825.2 Danaus melanippus
CCAAAATTGTACATAATTGGCTGTTACAGTATTGGAACCATAAACACCATTCACAATTTTAGCCGCCTGGCTTGCATTTTCACCTTTGTCAAAGAAAAACTGTAAAATGTACCGAATTTTCTCTTTGATCACTTCCATTTTTAACACCCTGTAACTTACAACTGAATGCACCAAACAAAAAACAGCAGAAGAATTTTTTTACTGCGAAATGTCACCTTTCCAACCAGCATAAATCTGAAATTGTTTGATCGATACTTTACGAGAAATCTATCAGTACAGCCATCAGCCGAAAAAATAATGGATTTCTTTTTCCCCAACCTATTATTATAATGTTCTTCTTTCCTTTCCTTCAAAAAAAAATGTACATTATTAATGATATGAAACTTCTTAGACTACCAAGGGTTCACCGTGTGGGTGCCGGGTCTATCGCAATTTTATTTGTATTGTATTGTTGGACCTGTCTCAGGCTATTTATATATTGTGGGATCAGATCAAACCGTCTAGCAATTGAATCATCGCAACTTGAGTCATTATAGCTCCCGTCCTGCTCACACGCCTTAGGAATTGCCTAGTATGAAAACTAGAACTACCCTAATTTTATTTTTTTTGTGTTTATCATTAAAAGTTGACAAGAAATATTAAACCGTACATAGTTATCTAAAAGTACATTTTTAAAATACTAATGTAACTAATCCTATCCAACAGAATGTTGTATATTAGAAATTATTTTATTTTGGTGAATAAGTTATCTGTTTTAAGACGACGTTTATTTGAAACCAGTTCTTTCTTTGGGCTTCTTACTGAGTCGCTGTTCACTTATAACTAGTCCTATGTATCTTAGATATCTCGTATAAAGTAAGATGAAATGATATGATGTATATTCTATATGGGTTGAATGAGTAAATTTGTACCACAGAAACGAAGTTTATTTCCGGTGGGGTTGCGGCACTGTGGTGGTATGGTTGCAAAACGCAGCAGGTTTCGCACGCTGGGGACCCACAGACGAGCGTGTTGAAGCGTTATTAGATGCTTGGCGACCGCGGGCCAAGCTGCGCTCTCCAGTACCACCTACACCCTCCGTAGAACAATCACCACACCCCGCACACCCCTCGTCTGACAGGCGCTAGTGATGTCCATAAATCGGAACCCGCCAATTTGATTGTCAATTTGCCGCCAAAAACATCGATGCAATTCTGACGTTTCTGATTCTCTGTTTTTTAAAATAGAGCATTATATTATTATTTTGAAGACAGATATATATAAATATGTAAATATTCTATATGTTTTTGCATAACTGATATATGATTCACTATTGTAAAACCAATTATACTTAGTTATTGCATAATATATTAACAGATGCGCCAATAGTTGTGAAACTACAGACTACGTTGTTACAATCTTGAAAGTGTTCTATCAATATCCAGCCTAGTTAAAAATATAATTGTGATATATTATTACTAAACAAATGTTAAATTAATATCTTCATCCGTCAAAATTATCATATCGTGCCACATAAAAAATGATAATATTGTGAGACATAAAACAAAAGAGTAGCTTATGACGTTACTCCTTCAGTTATTGAAAATATGATTGTTTCTACTTATTAATGTATTTAAGTTAAATTTTATATATGAAAGTATAATGTGCAGGGACGGCACATAGGTTATTTAATTAGACAATTAAGCACCTTGTGAATGATTTGTGTGATGACCTCAAATATGGTTTTATGTCCAAGCAGAAATGTAATTATTTTATTACTGTAATAACTAATAAAGTGTAGAAACATCGTAATTTACAGTTTATATATGATTTTGTATGTAATGATAATAATAAGATGGCCAGCATTGTTCATATAGAGTCAGTATAAATTAAATATTTGTATTAGTAACAAATTAATTATCTAACAGCTTTTAAACTATTTTTGTTTCGCTAACTATAAAAAACAAAACACTATCACCACGAATAAATTGTACATAGAACAATATTATGTTAAAAGAAATATTATTTTAATATATAAGTAATAATGAACATATATTCAATGTGTTTCAGAACTAAACTTATTTACCCATAGAGGTCTATTTATTTTAGTGACATACAATCTAATAATGGAGGTTCTAAATGTATTGTACTATACAACTAGAGAGTTTGCTCTCTTATATTAGTGTCCGGTCGTGCTTCAAAGCTTGTCCATGTCATTACATAACATATGACTGTGCAAGATCTCAGTATATTTAAATACAACTGTAAAACATATGGTTCATGTTAAATAAACTTATGAATTATTTTGGCTGTATAAAAAGATATTAAATATATTTGGGTCACCATAACTTCCTATGTGAACATAAACTATGAAATTTTGAAATATATATACTTACCTCTTTTTGTACGTTTGTGCATGACAGTCGAGAAGTCTTTGAATAATCCAAGAATTTTAAATAGTTTCAATATATGAACTTAAATGTTTGACATCTTTAAATTATTTAATAGCATTTTGTTATAATTATTTTTTTTTTAT
Organism: Danaus melanippus; assembly: GCA_010014825.2. NCBI lineage: Eukaryota > Metazoa > Arthropoda > Insecta > Lepidoptera > Nymphalidae > Danaus > Danaus melanippus. The sequence goes on from JAAAKD020000379.1 coordinate 3,233,912, forward strand.
ATAAAATTTTATATTTGTTCCAACATCTGGACACCTTCCATTTTGTTTTTGTGATTCTTCTATCAACTTAAAAATCATGTTGTATTTACAAAACGCTGATGTATAAAGCAAGGTGCATACTGTACATACTTTTGATGAAAAAAAAAAATTGGTTATTTACTTAATGTAAGTTCTTTTTAAGAATCCCTTTTTACTGTTGTATAGATTGATAAAGATTATATTTTGATTGTTTGATTATTATATTTTTCTGAAAAACTGACTTTGTTTCATTCCTTATCCATGATGATGAGATTTGATACTTTATTAACTAAATATCTTCTTCCGCTTAAGGTGCCTCTCCGACTAGCGAAGGTTGGCAGTCAGCTCCGCATACTTTTCTCTGTCTTTTGCGAGGTGGAAAAGATGGGCAGCACTCGCAATTCCAGTCCACTCTCTGATGTTCTGTAGCCATGACTTTCTTCTACGACAGACACCTCTTCTACCGCCTATTTTTCCCATCATAATGAGTTGGAAGAGTTCGTATCTCTCATGCCTAAGCGCATGTCCGAGATAAGCGACTTTCCTCATCTTGACGGTATGCAAAAGTTCGGGTTTTTGGTGGACTTATCGCAGAACATCCGCATTCGAAACCTTTTGTGTCCAGCTTATGGCCAACATGCGCCTGTATGCCTACATTTCGAACGCTTCAATACGTTTTCTGAGTTCTTCTTTTATTGTCCAGGTCTCACATCTGTAAAGAAGGATGAGCCAGATGTAACATTTAAGAAGACGGATACGCAAACGTAATTTAAGGTTTCGACAACAAAGAATTTTTTGCATCTTCTTAAAGGTGTTACGGGCTATTTCGCTACGTGTCTTAATTTCTAACTCATTGTTCCAATTTTCGTTTAGCCACGTACCTAAATATTTACATTCGCGCACCCGCTCCAGCTTGTGACTTTCTGAAAAACTAAATATCCCAAGCATTTTGTAATTTTCATTAATTCATTTATTGTAGAAATTATTTTAGTAGACATTAATAATTGTAAAAATCCACATCGATTCTTTCCTCCATTGAATCATTTTACAGCAATCTAATCATCGACGGAGTTATCCATTTGAAAAAAATACCGAAACCGGTTTAGATTACTTATACAGAATACTCTTTAATATTGTAAGTAAAACTTAAGCTTAACTTATTTCTTTATTATTAAAATAAAGAAGATAGCGCTGACAATTATCGTATGTCAAAATAAATTTTTTTAGATAAACGGCCCTATCCTGGCAACATTCGATTCACTTTTACCGGGAAGATATCAGAATTGTACGTGCCAGGAAGCGGACAAAGCGAACCGTCAAAATCTTTAGGTGTGTTCATGATGAAGGAAGAATATCGAGCAATTCTTGCTCACGATCTCCACTGTGTATCCTGTCAAATACTAAAAAATGCTTTTATTTAGCCTTTTGATAAAGTTGACTAGATTGCTTTGAAGAAAATCGTGGTTACCAATAAACCAGAGAGACAAAACCTCTTAGCATTCAATGGATTCACCATGTGGGTGCAGGGTCCATCGCGTCGCAGGGAGAGGAGCTTCAACAGTGCCTGGGACTTGCGTCCCAGGTGTAGGTTTAAGGGGTACCTATCTAACTCGTTTTATACGCTTAACTCCACCGTCCAAGCTCCTCTCTACCTAACCAAATTTGAAAAGAACCTACTAGGATTGCCTTCGACGTACGTTCCAAGAATGAAATAATGTGAGTTCTGGACAGGCCCAAGGTTTTTAGAAGGTTGAAGAGAGATTTAGCTGTTATAATATCTCTCGCTCCCACTTCTACCGCATACAAATCCACGACGAACCTATTTCGAGTGAGTTCGTTTGTGAGCTCGGAATTTTTATTGGCTTTTATGGTATGGTCTTTGGGGATGTTGTTTTCCCTAGGAACCGTAAGCTCTATCATCACAACGCGCTTTAAAATTTGCGAATACATAAATATGTCTGGTCTGGAGACCGACGCACAAATGTCCACGGGGATTTTGTATTGTTATTCATGTGTAACCATCATTATAATCCATTCCGAAGCCGATTTCAGGATGGAGTAAGGCTTGACGTTTGCTTTTATAGCCTTAGTGCCTTCCGTCACAAAACCTACTGATCGCTCGTTTGTGGTTATTTCCCTTTGCGCTCTGACTACCGAAAGACTAACCGCTTCACGTATGATTTCTAGAACCCTATCGTGACGACGAGAGTATCAACGTTCACGTTTATACCCCGTCCAGACCAGTCCAGAGTCTTAAAGACGTCCTCGAGTGCGTTGGTGAATAGCTTCGAGGATATAACATCCCCCTGTCTCACGCCCCGACGCAGCACGATGGAATTGGTCTTATGGTCCTGGAGCTGGACGGTCATGGTGGCGGTGTTATATACGCTTCTCAGCACCTCGATGTATCGCCAATCTATACCACATCGTTGCAGAGCGTCTAGAACCGCCCAAGTTTCGATGGAGTCGAAGGCTTTCTCGTAATCCACCAAAGCCAGACGCAGCAGCTGATTGTTATCTTCGGTTTTCTGTACCATCTGCCGAACAGTATGAATGTGGTCTACGGTTCTGAAGCCCTTTTTAAACCCGGCTTGTTCTGGTGGCTGGAACTTGTCGAGTCTTCTAGCGAGGCAATTTGTGACTACTCTTGAGAACAGCTTGTAAATGTGGCTCAGGAGTGCGATAGGTCTGTAATTCTTCAGTAAGGTTTTGTCGCCTTTCTTGAAGAACAGAACCACCGCACTCCGACTCAACGCTTCTGGCGTCAAGCCTTGGGTGGAAGATGTAATTAATAGACTCGCCAGCTTTTTCAAGACTAGAGTCCCACCTGGCTTAAGGAGCTCGATTGTAATTCCGTCTTCACCTGGCGCCTTGTTGTTCTTAAGCTGCTTGAGAGCCGCCTCAACCTTGCCCGGGTCGACATCCGAAATGTCCTCGATGTAGTGGCGTGTCAGTGGGGCTCTGTGGTCATCGTCGCTGGGTCTCAATGGTTTAGTCATCCGTGATGCGTAGAAGTGTCTGTAGAAACTCTCGATTTCCTCAATAATCTCGAAAATGGAAGTGACGGTCCTGTCATCACCTGTCTTCAGTTTCGCCAGATGGGGTCTACTTAATTGCTGAGCGAAGACTTTGGTGCCTCTGTTTCGTTCGATCACAGCCTCGATATTACGAGTGCTGCAGCATCGGAGGTCACGTCGCGTCACCTTCTAGATTTTCAGGTTTTCTGACCGCCTATCTGACGAAGACATCTGGGCCTCTGCCGTTTCTAAACCTATTGATCACAGATACGTCTCTAAATATATGCCGCTTATCTGTGATGTTGAAATCTATCTCGTTCCTCGTCACATTATCGGGGCTTCGCCATGTCCACTTTCTATGGGGTTTTTTCTTAAAGAAGGAATTCATTAAGAAAAGCCCCTGGAAAGTTGACCAGCATTTGGCCCCTGTGATTTCGGCGCCGCACACCATTAGGTCCTATTTTCGTTTCGCCGCCTTCTTGTACTTCCACCTTGGCATTGAAGTCTCCCATCACAACATTGTAGTGAGCCTTTCTGGTACCATGGAATGCCTTAGCTATGTCCTCGTATATGGCTTCGACAAACTCATCAGAGTATTTAAATGAAGCTAATGTTTTTCGGAATACACTACGCGACTTTATTTTTGTTTAAAACTACATACTTCCGACGTTTCGTCTACTTTACAGCAACCGTGATCGTTATCAAGTCAAGTCAAATAAAGTCGCGTATTATAATCCGAAAAACATTAGTTTTATTTAAATGAATAAAACTCGCGAAAATCTTAGATTTCATCTCATCAGAGTATGTCGAGGTCGGCGCATATATATATAACCTGGACCCCTTTCAGGAATTTCCTGTCGGCGATCTTCAGTACAAGATACGCTACCTTTGTCGACAAACTACTGATTTCCACAACGCTGCTAGTGACACTTGTTGATTAAAAAACCGACACCGCCTTGGGAAGGCCTATCACCTTCTCTAAAGTAAAACAGGTCGCCCGACTCAAGGCTTATCTTGTCCTCCCCCTGTCTTTGGACTTCTGATAATCCCACTATATGCCAGTTTATGCGGTCCAGTTCTACTTCGAGTTTCTGAGGTGTTGGTCCAGTCGTAAACTTCGTCCGTTGTATGTAGCCAGGGTCAATTTCTTAAGATGGTGGTAGCCTACCGTAGCACGGAGATTCTTAGCACCCCCTGTACCGCTGTTACCACGACCGCTACCTTGGTCGGGAATAGCGGTACCACCGGGAACTGGCGGCTGTTTTCGGTATAGTAGTGCCATAAGGAAGTTTTGGCATAGTGATGCCACGCTGGCCAGACGGGTTGGCATAGGGTTTGGTTTCGAGTTGTCCTTCTCTAGGCAGTGGTTAATTTGCCGTTCAATTTTTCCTTAAGTCGCTTTTTACGACACCCACGGGATGAGATGGGGTGGTGACCTTTGTATTCTTTACGTCCGTCACCACACGGATAAATTCTCTGAATCGACCATCCGTCTACTCAAAGAATTAATGCACTTCATCCAAAAGTACTCGACAGTGTCAGTATTGCGAGATCGTAGACGAAGGCTAAAATGGCTTCCGTATATTTGTTATTAAACTTGAACCGATACCCCCATTTTTCTCATTGCTAGTTAGTTTATCTACTAAGATATTAATTACAATATTAAATACGATTGGAGTTAAACAACGTTGAAATAGTCCTACATTGTAACTCAAACTTTTTTAAGGGCCTTTCATTTTAATTTTGAGTAATATTACGCGATCATATTACTATCTAACTAGGCCACCCCTAATTGTAACATCTTAGCGATAATAGCATTAAGTCATGTTGTATTGACCCGAAAACGTTCTCTAAGTCTATCCAACAAACTATAATTTAGCATCTTTTAAACTCTCCGAGAGCAAAGTGTTGTGTTCTAGGCATCCAGAAATCCCGGGTAAAAATCCGTTCTGATTATTTGGCCTAAACAACTTGTTGCTGAGCATGAATCGCGTCATGAACATGAATCCAGTTAGATATGGTATTTGTTAAAGCTATCGGTCTAGTATCTTTCGGATCAGTAGGTAACTCGATCTTTTTCGGGAATGAGGACAAAAATTGCTTTTAACAATAAATAAATCCCAGGGACAAACTTTTTTCATAGTTGGTATCGACTTAAGGAAAGAGTGCTTTTCCCACGGGCAATTGTATGTGGCACTTTCTCGATTAGGATCTCCTGAAAATCAATACGTTTTGTTGCCATCAACAAATACCACAGCCAACGTAGTGTACAGGGAGGCTTTAAGAAAAGCATAAATTTTTTTTCTAATTTAGTGATTCATGGTCGTTTTAATTAGTATGCTTACAATTTAAATATCTGTACCTACCTATTTATGTCTACCCGTGCTAAGCCGGGACTGGCCGTTAGTCGTACATATTTCTGAATGCCTGTAAAAAACCGTAGAAGTGAGGTGACATACAGTGTAGTAGTGCGGATCCAATCATGACAGCAGTAATTTATACGCGACTAGACCTTTACTTTGTAGAAACAAAGTACCTGTCTCTGTGGAAGTACTTTTGCAAGGACTTAAGAGAAGGTACAGCTTCCTTCGCCTTGGACACAACGAAGCGAACAAAGTTAAAATAATAATTTTTAATTACAATAGTAATAGCAAAACCTTTTTAATGCTCATTTATTCTAATGTTCAATATATATTTTATGAAATACATTATACTATGAATTCTAAAGACCACAGTAGGTAATTATGAAAAAATTGTTGTAAATTACTATACAACTGCAATTTTGGTTTCGAAGTGTAGGTAAGCTTGAACTTAAGTCAACACATCTGTCTCCAATGAAAATACCGCCAACACTGCTAGTCCTTTGGAAATTTGAAATAGAGAAGGAAATAAACTTTGAGTTCGTCAAAAACCGACAATATGCTATAGTTCCGCAGCGACAAAAAAGAACATTTTATGGTTTGATTCAAACTGAAAAGCTTAGTGCGATTTCACGACCACAATGCACGCGAAACTTTTTTCGACTCATTAGACATTTGATTGAAAATTTTGTCTCTTGAATTATTTTGCCCCCGGCTTTTATTTGACATTGTAAATTACGTACTCTTTCTTCATTTACAACTTGAGCACAATTTAAACCAATAAATTGACAATACGATTTTAACAGGTTACTCCTAGAATACTGTAATGAAAGCTTTTCTATGCCAAATCTATGCAATAAATGATATATAAAATTTGGTCACATTAGCCAACTATTGACGTATCGTGGTATATCTACGATCAAGGGATAAAGTGGTGCATCCCAGATAACATGTCGTGGTAAACGCGATAACTTCAATTTGGTCGACTTATAACGAGAACGATTAATATGGCAGTCGGTCATTTAACGTGACATTTAATAATGCGTTGTTAATTTTTCATCGTGGAACGTAAATAATGTGACAGACATTTAAATTATTGAAGGTTCGTTAGTAAACGCCTCGTTTACATTTAACAGTTTGGTGAATCTGGGTCTTGGTTTTTAGAATTGTCTCTTATTCTTTACTGAATAATTAGATAATGATTACATTTTTTCTTATTGTAAGTAATAATTTACCTCATTACAGTACAATATTGATATAATAAATTTCGAAAATTGTACCTTTCTCTTGATTTTAACTTAGCGGCCGGCAGTAGGTTATGTGATAATCGACAAATGGGATCAAAAAAAAAAGTGATATTAAAATGGTTCACTTTACAAATATTTACTATTTTGAAACATCTATTTATTTTCTAAAATATGTGCACGGACTCGAGCTCATCGTCTAGAATTTATTAAAGATAACAATTAATGATTTTGTGTAATGTTTGAAATTTACTGTTTTTAAAATTCAAAGAGTCCATTTATGAATTGCGTTAAATTTTTATTTTTTTTGTGTCAGAAACTGTTTACAGCCGCTTTGGAAGACGCCTTCAAGCTTCTGAAATGGGAAGGACTAGGCATAAATATTAACGGCAAATACATTACTCACCTTCGGTTGGCCGACGATATCGTGGTCATGGCAAAGTCGATGGAGGAATTAAGTACGATGCTCGATGGTCTCAATCGAGTCTCCCAACGGATAGGTCTTAAAATGAACATGGACAAGACGAAACTCATTTCTAATATCCATGTTGCACCCACCCCTGTTATGGTTGAGAACTCGGTAGGTACTTGAAGGTGTTGACGCGTATGTATACCTGGAACAGACAGTCCAGTGAGGAAGGTCCAACTTCGAGAAAGAGGTCAATCGCCGAATCCAACTCGGATGGGCAGGCCTTCACAAAAAGCCTTATAAATAGACTCAGAGTCGCTCAAAAAGCTATGGAGAGAGCTATGCTCGGAGTTTCTCTACAAAGTCAAAGAGCATCATGAGTATCTTCTTTGTGATTTTACGGAGCTCCCCGTCGATGCTGTTCTTATTTTCCAAATTGTAGCAGTGTTGCTCTTCAACCTGATTCATAAATTTTGGAAACAAAAAACAGTCACATCGATCGTGTCCAGAGAATAAGTTGGCTTCGAAGTAGCATAATTTGTGTTATATTATCTAATTATCATGTCATGGTTCAAATGCAATTTTCGTTCTTCTATAAATCCGGACGTTTTTAATGGATTATTTAGCAAAAATTTTTTAAATCTTATAGTTAATATTCCTTTCGTTATTTCACGTTCTACCACGTGGCAAGAGATCGTGATGCACCAACAGGCTATAATGAAAGAAAAGTCTAAACAAAATCTTCCTATTCGATCCTTCTTGTTATGCTTTTTTTGGTTTTGACTCGTATGACAACCTCCAATGGTTACTTTGGATTTTTACCTTAGCTAATGAGATGTAATGTTTTACGATTGAAATTAAGCTATTTTGTTAAGAATTTTAAAATACATATAATCAAAACATTAGATTAAAATATCAGTAACTTCTGTATCAGTGATACAAGGACTGGCAAATACCATCATGACATTATTTATATCTGAAACATTGTTATTTAATTGCTTGGGCCTCCTAGAAAAATAATAGTCTTTCATAAATTTTTCTAATATTCAAAATTTGAAGACGACTCGTGAAAATCAAAATATCTGTCAAAATTAACTTTATATAGTTTTCAACTGAATTATTGAAATGTTAAGATGAGTAAAGAATTTGAAAAGATCAAATACACGTGAAACGCTATAATACAAGTGGTTATACTTTTTGAACGGGTTATGTTTTTTTATATAAAAAAGTTGCTTCCTTTTTTAAATAATAATTCACATGACTCACGGCTGATATTAGCGCAGGAAAATTCAAAAAAGGATTGAAATAAAAAGAAAAAATATATTAGGTATTATAAATTTATTTAATGTAAATTTTACGCCACAGATAAATAGGCGGATTAATTATCTACAATTCTCGTGAATTACGCTATTCAATATTTTACTATCTACATTTTAGTATGAGTTTTTTCAATTAACTTTGTTACGATTTATACAATATTAATGATAATTACGACCAGTTATATTCTTAATATCGACAAGATATTACATCGGGACGCCAGTACAAACTGTTGACGAGAAAAAATACACCGTCTGCAAATGTCGTAAGTTTTTCATTGAAGTTGTTATAAACAATAGATAATTATAGTGTAGAAGTGATTAAAATAATCATCTCAATCTTACCACAACTGTATACTTAATGTAACTATTTTTACAATGTATTTCTATGAAAAATATCTAGATATAAAACCTATTTGTGCAAAAAACCTTGAGATCCACATATGTGTAGACTGAATAATAATTATCTTAATAATATTCACAATTAAACACCACATACATCTCATGCAATGTTTCAAAACAAATTACACAGAGCAAAAAGATAAATGTATTTTTTTTTACAATAATTTTCAATTACTTAAGAAATGTTTTTATAAAAAAAAATAGTTAACAAATCTTGAAAGCTTATTTTATTAATGAAAATCTTAAGAACTATGTTAGTAAGAAAATCGTATTTCTTTATTCACGATTGAATCATTATTTAGCCTCGTTGTTATTGAAACGTTGTTTTCCCGCGCATTTTAAACAGATTATAAAAAAAAAGTTCTTTATAGGATACTCATATTATACTGTCCCCATTATTCAAAATAGCACTGACTTACAAAATAGCATTATTTGTATTCGTTATCATTAATGAAATGACAAGTAATCCTGATTGTGTATTCAAATCACTAGAATCTTCGACTGACGTATCAATAAAAAAAAAGGATCTGATAAGAACGAATTTATTTTTCAATTTCATGTCAAAAAAAAAAAGTGACATCGAGGAGTAACGCCATAACACAAGTCGGTTTTAAAAAAAATCGTTATTTACATTGGGATATTAAACTTCAAAAGATAATATATATATATATGCGTTTTTTATAATAGAAGTTATTTTTAAACTGTTTATGCATCTAATGAATCCCGCCAAAAACAACTTTTTTTCTCAAATTCTTTCGTCCGTCAAAAACAATTTGTTGAATGCAGTTAGGTTGATTTAATAAGGTAAGGGGAGACGAGAGTTAGCGATAAGTTCGACATATTCGTTTTTTATTCTGGATATCTATATTAATTTGGGCTAATTAATAATTTTATTTTATTTTATTGAATATTACAGTTTAATAACTATTATGCAAGTATATGACATTACTGACAAATATACAGATTATGTGTTTATTTCAAGCTCTAGTTATTACACAATTTTTACGTGTAATATTAACTAAATATATAAAAACAAGCAATATCAAAAATTTCATAGTAAACCTTAACACTTTAATGAATCAATAAAATAGGAAAAAAAATGATTAATATAATAGAAAAAAAAAAATCAATTGTATTCCTCGTCTTCGTCCATTGCAAAATCCACACCGGAATCAGCACAAACGGGACTGCAATAAAAAAATAATCCAATAACTATGATACTAACAGATGATAAAATATTAATAAATAATTGTATAAAAACTAACCTCATTGCTCTGCAAGTCAGAAAGACTATTCTCTTCAACTTTATATTGTAAAAGAAATAATTGAATGTCCAGAGACAGCCGGGTTCACCGTAAGGATCAGTAGCTAGGTCTGGGTTATAACTGTATATGTTGCACTCCGACAGCACCACTTCTTCCTCGATGGCTGCCCACAAGGCAGGTTTCAACTGCCTCCATCTAGCTCCTCCTACCGCAGATAGCGCTGCATCTACAGCACCTTGCACCCATGTCAGAGATGGCTCCGCACTGAATTCACTGCTCTGTAAATAGTGAAAGGCAGTGTTTAAATAGAGGAACTAGTCCATGGAATTAATATTTTTTCTTTTATGACTGTAACAAAATACAGCAGCTTAATTAATACCAAAATAAATAAAAACTTTTGCTTAATGTTGTATAATAACTAACACATTATTTAAAAAAATCTTTAAAAACATACATGTCAATGGAAAAAATATGTATTATTTAAAAATAATCAACAAAATAAGTGATAGATGATAAACAAGTAACAAATTTTGTAAACAAATGATAAGGATTATTTGTAAGTGTTAAACGGACATTAACCTTGGCCATAGAAAAGTCATAATCAGGGAAAGCAGCATTCAATGTAGCAATGAGATAAAATAATGTCTTCCGAGAGATGGTGTCGCAGAGTATACCCTCCTCATCACCTGATAGACTCCGACTGCAAAATATAAGAAATGTAGTATACGGAAACCTTTACTCAAAATTGTTTTCAGTGTAATTTATAACATGTACCTATAAGACACACACTCCGGAGGCGATAAGGCCTGGAGATTATTGGAGGTTTCTCCATCTGCAGTGAACCTTTTGTAGAAAGCTTTCTCACCTCCAGCCATCTTGCAGCTGTAGCTTTCTACTCGGCCTTGAACTGCACTGTCTCCATTCAGAATAGACAGGGCACTGCTCAGCGCCTCCAGGCGTCCACTTTCTAAGAGTTTCATATTGAAATATGTTCTCGTCTCTTACCCACTACAATTTATTGCCAACAACGTAAATCTTATATTCATGCACGGAGCACTACTTCTGTACATAGCAGAGGGGTGTATAAATATTCCTTTTCTTTTGGAGTGGAGAAGCTTTACACTCGGAATCAGGTTCGTCTTCTGTTCTTCCGCGCCGATGAAATGCGGGAACATCACAAATAAGAAAAAGAATTGAGGTTTGTAAATGGCTGTAATAGCCCACAATTTATTTTTAACTTTGTTTGGCTTGAATAACAATGGCGCGTCACTACACTTGCAGTCCTAGAAAGGGCACAAACACTAGATTTCTCTCTTAGAGCTCAAAATCCATAGAATACATTATTAAAATGTTATAACAATAAATGCACACAAATAACTTTCAAATAAAGCGAGAAAAACTCTTCACTGTTCGATAACAAATTATCTAACAAGTAAGAAATACTAACTAGCACAAACACAAGATGAAATCGCTTAACACAGACCAATGTTGCTATAATCAAAACATATATTTTATATATTGCAACACTAGTAAAAATATTATATACAAATATGTCATACATAATATGTACAATTTATTCTTTAAATTGTAAGTTATCTTTCATTTTTTACAAATAAATCTATCTTTTAATTTATGATCTATGTTTTGATCTTACGGTCTTACACCATTGTTAATGATATACCAATACTAATATGAAAATGTTGCGAATTTTGTAATGTTTGTTTAAGTCCTTTTGTCCGGTTTGTGTTTAAGTTCATTAAATGTTAGAACTATAACTTTAGTTTTCTTTCATAATTTACTATATACTATCAAATTGCAGAGATACTAATTTGTGTTGTTTTTGGTTTTTGTATAAATACTTATCACTGAGGTCTGAAGAACCACCATTTATTTCATTTGACAAACTATTTTTGTGCAACAAAATTCACTGCCCCTATTCACAATTTCAATTTGAATGAAGCCATAGCATAATAAATAATAAAAAGTCATAGTTATCAGTTATGTCATGTTAAAATATTGTCAGTATAATATTTTGTCGATAATTACTTTAAACTTAAATGATATAAAATATAATAAAAAAAATGTTCAGTTACAAAATTGTGAAACAGTTTATCAATAAACAATACTTGACATGGTCTAGATACCAGAAATATGGTAGTTGTTTCTACAGAACTAAAACTATTAAAATGTATAAGTTGTTCTATAACCTAAGTAATATTTTTAGCAACTCACAAACGTTTCTACAGGCGAACAGATATCGTTCAAAATGAAAAGCATTGGGAAGTAACCCTAGACCATCGACGCCTAAAAACTCCAAATGGTCGCGTCTTTACTGTGAACACCGAGCCACTTGCACGGGCTATAGCTGCTGAATGGGACGCACAACACGAACATATTACACGGCCAACTATGCATCTCGTATGTATTAGTCCCTCTTAAGGTTGATTTACAACTACTTCAAACTATATTGACAATTTACTAAGAAATAATCAATTATTGTGAAAATCCATCTTCTATTATATACATCTGTATGTCATCTGTTTCAGACTGCACTGTGTAACACAGCTATTGACAATCCAGGAAAGTTGAATTGCCATGATATTGCAAGTTACTTGTTAGACTTCATTGCAACTGATACATTACTTTTTTATTCAGAGGTTAGTAATTTTTTTCTCAATAAACAAAACAAGTAGGTTCATTATGAATATATGGAAATATGGAAAAAATTGTAGTAAACAATGTTTTAAGATTACATATATAGTGTGACATCTTAATAAAACATAATATTGAATCAGTTTTATGGGAGTTTAATAATAATTATGTAGTTTTATACATCAGGAAGAGGAATTAAGGAAATTGCAAGAGAAAAAATGGGAACCAGTACTGGAATGGTTTTGTAAGAGATTTAGAGTAACACAAGAGGTGTCTAACGGCCTGGAGCTTCCACCCATACAAACTGAGACCAGAGCGGTGCTAGCACGACACTTCCTATCCTATGACTTTCCTTCTTTAACTGGTTTGAATGATTGTCTTTAAATTTTTTCAATTTAATTTTTAATTTTTACAACATTGTTTCATTCCTTGCACAGCATTAAACTTTGGAGTTGAAGCCTTGAAGTCACCAATTCTTATGCTGGCTTGCGTTGAAAGGCACTTGGAACCCAAAGATGCGGTGATGCTTGCTAGATTAGAAGAGGAATACCAGGTTAGTACATAGTAACATTAAGAAACACAATAAAAATCAACTGAGAGAAAAATTACATGAAATATAATTAATATAGGAAGTGTTAAAACAGAAGAATTGTGTTCATCGTCACCTTTGATAAATGCTTTAATTGGTCATCCACAATAATGTGACAGTTGATGTAACAACTTTTTTTAAGACTTGGCAGAATGTAATGTGTTCATCATACATATCTTAGTATGTTACAAAGAAAAGAAAAATCTAAATAGCAATAGTAAAAAAATGTTCTTGTGGGATATGGCAGCTAATATTAGCCAAGTAAAGTTTAGAATGTCCGTCTACTTTTTCTTATATGAAGTCATGGGTTTTTGCCTCTTGAGAGAAAGACTACAGACTAGTCATAGTTATTTTGTCACCTAAATTTTATGCAATTCTATATAAATATGGCATTAACGAAATGAACCTTTGACCTTTCTTATCCTAACCCTTCCTTAGTTCAACTAAATATATCAAAGTTTTACCCAAACGATACATTAACATGAAGCCTATAAAAACTTGTACAATTCGTCATTACGTTGGTTTGTTTCGGTCTATTCTTAAACCCCGTCGCAAAATATGTGTGTTATAAGATTGATGTGGATGTTTTTATGTGTGTTTGTCTGTGCCATCGTGGTCCTTAAACGGATTGATCGATTTCAAAGCCGTTTTACTTAAGCCAGTTTCGTTGCGGTAGTTCTTTTGTTTGATTAATATTGATCCATCAGTGTACTCTCACAATCTCTGTTAGCTCTTCCAGAATAATGTAGGGCAGTTTTGTCGTCGGATTATTCGATTGAGTGGTTCTTGCTTGCCAGTATCATCCGTAAATGGCAATATTGATTGTTTTTTGCTAATTTTTATATTTTAATTATTCGAGGTAATATATGTCATTAAAATAATAACTACATTTATCACTTATTTAATATAAAAGGTATTTACTACGTGACTAAAAAAGATAAGAAGGTTTTTAAAACTACATGGTCGCTCATATTTATAGCATTTTCTTTTATTGTAGGTCAGATAAAGTAAACGGTCTGTTGTTAAAAAGCTTCAAGTAATGACCAAAGACCAAATAATGTGCATCTTTTCTCTACTTCGAAATCAGAATAGCATCACTAATACATTATTTCGAATCAACTTTCACTTTGTACAAAATTTAGCCTTAGATGTATATTTTCACGTACATATTCAAGTTTATTGCAATTCATGAGCAAGTCAAAATAAATCCATTGCCTGTATAAAGAGCGTATTTTTGACGGACCTCGAATTTATAAATAACACGTAAACAAAAGTCTGCGAAGAGGAAAAATGAAACAGTGACGAAAACCAACGATAAGGAATGAGTCAAGAACATCAGGACTAAATTATACAAGACTAAATTTGTAACATATTTAAAATAACTAACCAAATGCGCTTTAATAAATAGAGATCACAACTGCCAGTCAAAATTTAGCCATACTTAATTCTATATCGTATTTGCGAAATGTAATTTTTACAGAAGATTAATTTCTGGCAAATACTTTGATTTCAATGGAGTTATAGGTACATTAGATAATCTATATTCTATAGCAATTAATTTTTTTTAATAAACAGTTCCAAAAAATGTAGATTTAGCTTGTAATTATAAAAAAGTATATTAAACCTTAAATCGTTATATAACAAAGGTCTTGTAAGTAATACTAATATTTTCGGCTTGAAATATTAAATGAATACTCTCGAACGTCTTAGGTCAGAGATAAAATAAGGTCTAATAAATAAAATGTATTAAATATATGGTCATAAATCACGTAGGTGTCACGATGGGGCCGCGTGCCGTGGGCTCACGAGCTGAACCAGGCTGAGCTGACTGCTCGAGTCTCTGCCTCATTGTTAGTCATACACGCCAACTCCGAGCGCCACTCCGCTACACAGAAGAATAAAGAAGACAAACGATAGCCATCAAAATTGTAACATAAATTAGAAATTACTTAATGTTTCTTTAAATATAAGCTGGAATATTGTTATCCCTAACAAACTTTGTTTTCTTCTTCCTCGAATATTTGTTTGGTATACAAAATAAAATAATTGAAACGGACGCTATAATTATCGCAGACAAGAAAGGAAGTCATCCATTCCGTACAATTTGTAAGACTCATGACCGCAGGAGATGTGGCCAAATATTACGATGACAGAAGAATGTTTACAGTGTACGTATATGTTACGTAATCATATTATTTAAATAAATAATTTATTTTTTATTTGCATACAGAAAATTATTGGTTTATTATAAAGGTTTTTGTTACATTATTCGATATTAATAATATATAACAGATGAGAGGTATCCTAATTTAAGTGAGGTCAGACGAAAGAGGATAAATAGAAATAGCAAAATCTGTATCGCGAAGATGCGCTAAATATAGCTGGGCGGGCGGTGGTCATTGAGTGGCGCTGCGCTCGCGCAGGCGTTCGCTAGTCATACTGCGCGGTCCTGCTTTGTGATCTTTACTTTGCTCATACAATAATGTACATAAATTTCGTAATTTGTTGTTCGTTTTCCATAAATTTATAAATAATTATAAATATTTGTATCGGCATACTGTGTGTGGTGTGACGTTATGCCTAATCATGATCGCGTATTAAATGGAGGTTAATGTGTGCCAGTTAAATTTTACGATCGTCGGGTAAACTCATCGTTACTACAGTGTGTAAGTATCAAAATAATACATTACGAGCATCTGTAATGCTTGGTGATGAACTAAATCAAAATCATAAAAGTTTGTTGTAATGTTATTTGTATAATGTGCCTTTTCCTTTTATATACCTTCAATAATTTTAATTATGTTATAATAATATAGCACAAATTATAGATTAAGATATATTAAGTTCCATCTATGAATCGTCTGACAATCCATATAAAAGTTGAACATATATTTCCATACCTGTGGTAAATTTCATTGATTTAACTACATGAGTAATGTGTCAACGTTCCAGGGTGATGAACGACGAAATTGTGGAGGAGGCACCTCGCCCCCGTCCCCTCTCCGGTGGCATTTGGACCCTGTTCTCATGGCTACGGCGCACTGATAGGTCATCCTCAAGTGAAAGCATCAGCAGCGTTGGTTCCGATAGAACTGTGGCCAGTTTCGACTTCCTAGCTCCAATAAACTATAAAGATAACCCAGGTATATTATTGCCCCAGATTCCAGAGACTGAAACATATAAGAAAAGGTTGAATGAACGAAATTTGCGAAGGAAATACGACCGTGATATAACCTTGCGACGTAAGTACGGCTTGTTCAGGGAAGAGGTCACCAGTTTCGAGGGCTTAAGCTTACCTTCTAAAAGAATACAAAGAGTTTCACCAACTAGAAGGGATAGACGAGCAACAAGCGAAATCTCCCATCGTAGAGCTCCTTACGTTCCTGGTAAGCGACGTGCCCCATTACCACCACAAACGGTAGTCTCAATTACCTTACCTCGTAGTTACAAAAGAAAAAGGCCAGCGCCTAGGCCGCCCATAAAATCGTCCGACGAATATATGGAAGGTAAGAGTATCAATAAGAATATATTAAGAGAATCGAAATCCACGAATACTAAATATATAGTCACTACTCACCCTGAATCAACAATGGAACCCGAAAATGATTTTAAAAGTACACCATCTAAGGAGGTGAAGTTACGCAGCGAGAGAAGTTTTCTAAAACAAATTTTTGATAACAGGAAAAGGAACTCAGCGATTGACACGAGCCATGTGAGACTACTGCCAAGTATAAGTGAACTTGATAAACAAGCAGCAGAGATAATAGCAACAAATAAGTATCTCCATGGAGAGAACAGTGGGCATAAGGATGATAACTTTACTAAATTGCCGATCCCAACATCGTCCAATGAAAAGAAATGGATATGTAAATTATGTTTTAGGAAATATGACGCCTCCATTGTTTCATGCGTATACTGCGTTACAAGTAATAAAAATAGAAAAATCGCTTCCAATATATACACACAGACAGATATTAAAGCGACTAACAGGGACAGCGAAATTGACGAGAAGAAGAAGTTAAAGGAAATGTTAAAAGAAATGAAAGATTCCTTGCCTAAGAGACCAAAGCATAATGTTAATAGTGAAAAAAATAATATTTCTTCAACAGAAACACCGACCCTTCGAATTGGTTCGACGAGAGAAAATATTGGTCTAAATGCTGAACAATTAGCAAAATCTAAATTTCATAATAACGACAATAAAGCCATAGATAGTAAAACTTGTAATAAGATTTTGAATTCACGGTCAGAACCATCTACTTCTTATCAACAAACTGAAAGTTTTGTTGGTAATAGCTCTCTAGTTACAAATCAAAACAGAAATCCTGATGGAAATATTAATGACGGTTCTCATAGTGATGATGTAAAAATGGCCATATCAAATTCTAGAAAATACAATTTTCTTCTGGGTGCCGACCCAAAGCCAACAAATAATTTAAGCAACAAACAATCATCAGATGGATTGTTGACTAAGACGAATAAAAATAATGTAAATGACAAAAAATCAATAGTTAACAATAATGAAGTAAAGACTAAAACAACTATAAGTCAACAACCACTAAGTACAGGCTTACAAATCATTAAAATAAATAAAGAGTCAAATGTTCTATCCAAAGAAATTCGGAGTGATGTAGAAGTTGTTAACACTGAAAATAAGTCTAATGCAAATAAAATTTTAAAAGTTAATCAATTTTCTTCGAATGAACCATCTAAAAGCTGTATTAGAGATGAATGTAAAAGCCATAAAGCAACAACGGAACAGTGCATAGAACAGTCGAACAAAAAACCGAATATATTAAAGGATTTAAAAATGGAACGTGTGCGACTTGGTGATGTCATTTTATCAGAAAACATTCGTTTAAACGACACGAACAAAACCGTGCCTGATAGTAAATTGAACACGCCACTTAGGATATCATCATTATTAAATCCTTTATACTGTCCAAAAACTGAACTTTCTAACAAAAAAATTGGATCCGAGATCTTACAAACTAAACCTGACAGTAGTGATAAAAACGGTGATGTGAATAATACCATCTTATCATCCAATAATTCTTCTGCAAGTACTTCCAAGAAATCCGATGAAGTCCATGGTGCTAGCACTTCTAAGCAACTTGATAATAATTTGCTGCATAATAATCATCTACATACTGAAACTTCGCTTATAAAATCTAACTCAAATATAGATAATGTAAATCTTCATACAAAACGTAGGGACCTAATTAATCAATTAGAATCAGCCATTTCTAAAGGTGACGAAAAAACCGCAGCTGATGCAGCAGCAAATCTTGCTAAGTTAAAATTATCTTGCTCTGTTTTATCTTTTTCTTCCCAAATAGTTGGATTAAGTAAAAATATACCAAAGGACAGTAACAAAATCGAAAAAGCTGTTCAACATGGCAACAAAAACGCAGTAAAAATAAACGACGTTAAGGAAGTTGAAAAACAACACCGTGAACAATTGACAATTACTGAATCAACAATTGTAAACAATCTCCAACCGTCAACATCTAAAGGAGACTCAGTCGAAGATATGGTGCTGTAAGTAACTATACAAATTACATTGATAGAAATTATAGATGCATGTTTAATTATATTTTTTACAAGATTGCAAATTGAAATAGTAATTAAAATCAATTATGTAATTATATTAGGAAATAAATAAATAATTGGAGTTTAGTCTCTCTAATTGTGATAATGTACAGATTGAACTTTGGAACATCTTATAAAAGAAATTGTTTTGGTTACAGGATTGAAATTTGGGTGGAAGATAAAGATGCCGCTAGGGGTCCTATACGTATGAAGGTTAAAAGGAAAGCCGTGATGGGAGATTTGAAGCGACAAGCTGACGCAATACTTGGTCTTGAAATACGATTACAGCGGTGGATTGTTGGCAAAAACCTGTGCACCAACGACGATACACCCCTCGTCACCCTTGCAGGTCCTGATTTCAAAGCACCTTTCTATTTGTGTTTAGTTGAACCTGGTAAGTTCGATGTAAATTAGTACTCTAGTAATAAACCATCAAAATATATTGTAAAATTAGTTAAATTCAAAATCTGTTCAGGTCATAATTATGTATGGTAATTTATTTTCTAGGAACTAATAAGGATGATACCACTAAAGTCACTGAAATTTCTAATAACAATAATAAAAATGTGGCACATTTTAACAAGGAAATGGGTGAAGTTTACACGGAGTTAATAAAATTGGAACAGCAAGCACTTGTTCCAAATACCGAAGACTTCGAATGTGGCGTGTGTATAGAGCTATGTCCGGTGGGAAACGGCGCGGTCCTACGGGAATGCATACATACATTCTGTAGGGAATGTCTATCAGATGTCGTGCGACACTCCCAAGAGGCCACTGTTTCATGTCCAGCTATCGGCTGCCCTGGGACGTTGCAAGAAAGAGAAATACGTGCCCTTTTAACTCCGGAGGAATACGACCGTTGGTTAGCGAGGAGTCTCAGTGCCGTAGAAAGTGGAACTCGCAATACATTTCACTGCCGCACTCGCGATTGTACCGGCTGGGCTTTTTGCGATCCTGGTGTTAGGAGATTTCCTTGTCCAGTTTGTAAACACATAAATTGTCTTCCTTGTAAGGTAATTTCTTATTAAATTCCATGACTACTAAAGTTTTAAAAGAATAGTGAAGTTTTTAATTTTATAGTTTTAGATCATATATATTTTTAAATACTTGTGGACCCATATACAACTTCACATCTTAATATTAAAATGTAATAGAAAGGTTCATCATAACTGTTAATTTTAGGGAAATTTGTTTTTATTTAATTCTTGAAAAATTACAACTCTTCAGCTTTGGTTGTTTTATGCTTTAAATAAATTTGCATACTAAAAAGCGTATGTGTATACGAGTATGCTGAATACAAGTATGCCTAGGAGCAGTTTGCATTTGCGAGCAATAGTCATGCTTAATAAGTAGCTGGTGCTCAATGAATTATGCTTTCTTGCTTAAAATGAATATGTATAACAGTGCCTTAAGTCTCAATAGGTATATGCACAACTTAATTAATCATGTCAAGACTTGTTTACATCAGAGCACTCAAAAATATTATTTAATGGGGATATCTATTTATTGCTGTAGAAAGTATATAAAACACGCCATAATATTACATTTTTATAATTTATTATTTCAGGCTGTTCACGAAAATGAAACATGTGAGACATATCAAGCAAGGTTAAGTAGAGCTGCTACAGTGACGGATTCAAACCAAACAGACGAGGGGACGCGGGCTCTTCTAGACTCACTGATAGCGAAAGGTGAAGCACTGAAGTGTCCAGAATGCAGTGCAATTATAACCAAGAAATGGGGATGTGACTGGATTAAATGCTCATCATGCAAGACAGAGATATGTTGGGTGACGAAGGGTCGTCGCTGGGGACCTGCTGGTAAAGGTGATACAAGTGACGGCTGCAAATGCGGTGTAAACGGTAAAAGGTGTCATCCATTGTGCGGCTATTGTCATTAAAATGTCATGATAAGTTTGTTAAATTAAGTAGTATAAATCATGTTATTGGAGATTTGATTTTGTTCTAAATATTCAAATATTATTTTAAGATATTGTAGTAAATACCAAAATATATTTCTTAATCTGGCAACATATAAAAAATACTCAGCATTTCATATTTATTTTCTGTATTCAGTCCTATTTAAGTATAGCTCCGATATTAGGTTTTTTAAGCATATAAATAATTAAGGTAGTTAGTTATAGATTTGTACTATTCACATACATTTTGTAAATAAGATTATTGGCCTATGTCCTGCAGTGGACGTGTTTCGGCTGAATGATGATCATGAAGATTATTAGCCAAGCATGACACAGCAATGAAACTAAATAAACAGCTAAAACTGAACCTATCACTACTATTTCTTCTGAACGAGCAATATCTTTTTTAGTACATAAAAGTATGCTTCTTCAGATTTAGGTCTAACTGCAAGGATCCTATATCAGTGTTTTAATTTTCCAATATTCATTATATATTACTAAATAAAATGTTCCACATACATTTGCTTTAATGTTATCTTTAGGGAGATAAGTTATAGGTTTGTTAGATAAAGTTTGTCACTGAAAGTTTTGTTCAAACATAAATTTAGTATTGACAATGTGATTTCTACTTGACAAGGTTTTTTTTATGGTTCTTAGCTAATATTAATTACATAGTTAATTTACATATATAATAGTGAAATTGCATAGTTTATTTATTACAGAAAATAATGTTTTTCTGCAACATTTTGCAATTGTCATCACTAACAAAATCTGCTGTCATATTCCTTTATATTGATATATATATATGACATAAATTTTATAGTATTCAAAACAATAAAATTCAAAAGAAATGTGATGATTTCCAATTATATCCCAAAAGAAAAATGATCTAAATATGAAAATTCTATTAAACTTTATTCTCAAATTATGCTTCAGAAAAGCTTTTGTTACCCCTAAATATTGTGTGTGTATTAATTATAGGGAGGACCCTATCCTCTAATCCTCATAGGTTCAATATAATTAAGTTACATCACCAACTGTAACCAACAAAACTATTGTTCTAATTATAGTCAATGCAAACAAACATATATCTGAATAAATTCTACTCATTACATCAATTATTTTCCCTTCTTTTTTTTTGATGATTACTTAAACATCTAAATATTTTTAAAAGCCCACTTAATAATCTCATATTAAAAGAAAACAACATTGTGAATTCTTATTCTATAATTTATCAAAATAGTTCTTCGATACATACCTATAACCTATGGTATAATAACAACAGACAAGTTATACACAAATCATTGCTGTTGGTTACAATATGAGGTCAATTCCTTAGCACTTTGGGACACATAATGCAAAACACATCACTGAACACAAAACACTTAGTATCGACGCATGCCAGGTGGTCCACCTCTGCCTGGGCCACCTCGGCCCATACCTGGGGGAGCTCCCATCATACCAGGCGGAGGACCACCCATCATTGGACCGCCTCGCATCTGTGGAGGCGCCGATAACTGTCCCCTAGGTCCCGGAGCCATATGCTGCTGTGAAGGCCCTCCGACACCTCTCACCGGGCCCTGTAAACCTGGCGGAGCACCTCCAATGCCTGCGCCTCGACCGGCCGCTCTTCCAACCCCTGGGCCTCCCATAGCACCAGGCAGAGGGACGCGAGGTAAGCCTTCTTCCGGAGGCGGAGGTCCTTCTATAGTGAGGGACACTATATTTTCACCTCTTAGCAAAACAAAACCGAGTGTCCTTTTCTCTTCTCTATCAACGGTTTTGGTATTTTTGGACTTGATTTTTCTAAACTCCTCGCAGTCACCCAATATTAAATTCATATGTTTATCGAAAGCTTTAAATGTTCCGATAAATGTTCTCGAGTCCTGCAATATTACTCTGACTCGATAGTTTATGTGCTGTTGCATCTTATTATTCTTGCCGATCGTCTGTAAACAAAATATTTTTTTATATTGTAAAGATTACTATTTATTTTTAGAGCATTATATTCTTTTAAACATTAAAATAATAGGATCAAACTAAATACACAAAACCTTAAATTCAATAAAATTTATTACTTACCATTTTTGATATCTGATGATAACAATATTTAAGGATAAAAAATTTTATAACACTCCTCTAGCGGGAAATCAAATACATTTATACCCGACGCTATCCGCCATTGATATTTGACGTTTATCTGTCATGAAACCGGCGTTCAAAAACAAACCTCACATTACAGATTATAAAAAAATATAGGTAATATCTATGACATATTGTTAGTATTATAGGTGTAGTGTTTTTTTTTTAATTTTGATTCATATATTATAGATTGGTTTGCGCTATAGATCATAGTTTTCAAAGTTAGAGTATTGACGTCATTTTTAAATAAATATTAGATTTTTGTTTAATTTTTCTGAGATGGTAGAGCCTAGTTATTTTGGGGGCGTGCACAGAGATTTGGTTGGGGTAAGCAGTATATATTTAAAACGAAAAATACAAATTTTCATCATAATTTCCTCCTCTAAAACACTGATAATAATGGAATCTAAGATTTTCACGATTATTCATTTAAATTTAACTAATATTTTTGGATTACTACGCGTATTTTATTATATTTAACGGGCAGATGAGATGTTTGTCGTGATCACGGTTGCTGCAAAGTATCCGAAGCGTCGGGACTATGAAGATTTAAATTAATCTTTAAGTATTAGTTTCATTTAAACATTGATAATATTCGGACACAAAGATACAACAGTCCGATCAATATTAACATCTATATATTTCATGAATCCCTTAACTACGTCGGGGCCACGAAAGCATCTTAAAACGATAACGATCCGTTTATCACCGCTTTATGAAAGTTATTTAAATTGGAATATTCAGTGGAGATCCAAACATTCTTATTATTAATATTTGAATACAACAAACTAGAAACACAAAATAATTTATTTGTGTATACACAACCTGCTAGTTAATCAAAACTAACATAATACTTTTTATTAAAACAAGTAACATTACTTTTTTTTAGTTAAATCTTAACTGGTTACAAACCTTCCCTTTGTAATTATTTTTATTTTATAATCAAACAACAACAAACGACAACGACAAATTCAAAAATCAAACGACAATTTAAAATGTACTCGTATTTAATTTCGTTAAACAGACAGCACCAGTCCAGAGCTCACAACTATAATTTTCCATAATTCTTTAATAAATTAACTCATTAGGTAATTAAATCTTATTCACTTGCGCTTAGAAATACTATAATAACGATATTCAAAATGGCAGAACAATAATTGGAACAGTATACCAACAAATTAAATAGGCCCTTTTGATTTGACAGTTTCTTTGACGTTTTAAACGAATAGGGTTAAAAAAGCAGTTCCTCTCGAATGCACATGCATAGTTCTTGTACACACACGAACAAACGTTTCCTGCATACAACACTAGATTTGTAGATCGTCCTAGAGATTATTTGTATGGAATATATGCACCGAGTAGTTGTGCCTACCGCTGCCCTGGCTGGGAGGCGGCGCTAGTGGCTAGCAGCGGACTATCGAAAATGTTAGTTTTTACATTGACAGATGGCACTTGAAACAATTATACTAAATCGTGAATCAAATGTCATTTTAAATGTCTGTAAACATTTTTATTTCGTAATGTATGATTAAAAGTATGTAAGTAAGAATTAAACAATATAGGTTTAGTTGTTATATGGGCAGGGTATGCTGTGCTTATTTGCATCTATGGTGTGCACGCCACGGCTATTGTCAGGTTACTGCAGCTCGAACATGGGCTGACTCGATAGGGGAAGTATCACCTTCTCACAGAAGATCGTTGAGAAGTAGTCTTTAATGGCCGCGTTTCGTCCGATGAGTGGGACATACGGTTGCCCTTTTCCTTTTCCCACCTTTTCCTGCCCCTTCTCTTTTCTATCCATTTCCCACATTTTACCCCTTTTCCCCGATGAAGATTGGCAACACATCCGCAATTCTATGTTGCGGATGTCCATGGGCGACGGAACCTACCTCAATCAGCTAGGCCGTCTGCTCAGTTGCCGCCATTAGCATAAATAAATAAATAAATATAGATGATATTAAAAAAAAAATACGTCTGAGTACCAAATAAACCCATATTTAACAGTGGCGTGCACAGAGATTCTGGGTAGGGTATGCAGAATATGTTTGAAAAAAAAATACCAATTTTCATAATTTCATCCTCTAAAACATTGATAATAATGAGATCTTTACCAAGTATTCATTTAAAT